>PYAF01004607.1:225256-261256 GCA_007407185.1 Glycine tomentella
AAAGGTTGGTTCTGTTGATCAACCTCCATTCTTGTCAATAGATAAACATGTCAACTGTCTGGCATTTTCTCTTTATATGGAGATTGATTTGATCATTTGATTACGTGGCTTAATCTAGAGTAAACAATGGCAGTATTGGATAGATTTTCTTTTTATTTTTTTGGAAGTAATTAGTGATATTGATTTATACAGATTGTTAGCATCAAAACTGGCAATCTACAATGCATTGAGCTCGGTGAGCCTTATATTATGGGAATGGCACTTTTTTCTATCAACATTATTGGACAATAATTTTGTTTCCATCTAATAATGACATTCTGGGTATCTGAGTTTACCTTTTTAATTCATGTTACCAATTACCATTGATTCTCATTTATATGGTTGCAATATTGTTACTCAATTTTCTGCATACCCTCAGCATCTCAGCTTAGCTATAGTTTATTTTTCATTCTGTTCTTTGTGTGTTTTTACAATTTTACTTGGTGCTATACATCGTAAGATGAACAGTTGAATATATTTTGCATATTATGACGTGTGAATTAATTGACCATTTATTCTGTTGAGTAACTTGCTTTTTTGAGGAATGTTTTGCATGATTGTAATAATATGTAAGCTGGGTTGAGTGCTTGACTTTTCCAGACTATATGATATTATTCACTCATTTTTTTACCATTCTTTTTTCCCCCAAATATGTATTGTTACAGATTTCGGGTAGATTGTTTTCTGATTCTGGTCCTCGGCGTAGTTCACGACTCTCTAGTGACTCAAGTGTAAACACAAATGCTAATTCAACTGTTGTATCTGGAAATGGAACTAATAACTCTTACAAGGGAGGTTCAAAGCTAAACCATATGGCATTTCGTACCATGGCAATTCGTAAAGGGCAGTCATGGGCCAATGAAAACATTGATGAAGGTGATGAATGCTTATATATCTTATTACTCTGTTGTATAAGTTTATTATATTATATGGAAATGTTTCCCTTTGTAAATAGTTTTATTGCAATGTTTGTCAAGTCATTTACTTGTACAATTTGCATTCCCCCAGTTGATGATGTTAGATTTCTTGTCAATTTTCTTCTATGCTATAGCCTTTCTAAAGATATCAGAAGGAAAATTCATATCATAGATGGTCTTGTTAGCTTTAGCCTATGTTTGGTAGAGAGGGATGAAAGTGTGAGGAACGAAAAGACTTGAAAGAGAGTAGAAAGTAAGGTTGTTTGATTGACGTGAAAGAGATGAAAGATATGAATTAAAGTAATTTGGTACATAAGAAAAGAAAAGAAAAAATATTAAATAAAAATATTATATATTTATTTATTATAATTTTATATTATTATTATTAAGGGGGAGGTGTCTGAAAGGGGGGGAGGGGGGACTGGGAGAGGGATAATGGCATAATGCATGTTTGCATAATTGGTTATGCTTATTCTGAAAGTAAGACTCCATTCCTCTCTCTCTTCTGTTATACATACTGTCATCCTTCTCTCTACTTTCACCTCTTTTCTTCTCAATTTGTGATGAAAGTTGAAGCATGAGGACCCCACATTTTTCAAAACTTTCAGCTTCCTTTTGCACACACCAAACATCCTTACCCAATCACTTTCACCTCTTTTCAGCTGAAATCACTTTCAGCTATGTTTTATCCCTTTAGACCAAACACACTGTTAATTTCTTCTTATTTAAATTGGTGAGCCAGATTGTAATAGTAATCCATTTCTAGTTGTCAACATAAATATGCTGAACTATATTAACCTTAAGGTTTGCATATCAGTTGATGATCATGGTTAAGTCACTTTTTTCTTAAGGTGGTTATTGCCTAAAAGTTTCCTTGTTTCAAATACTTAATATTTTTCATTTCTTTAATTTTAGGGATTCATAATGATGTTCCAGATGATTCTTCTTTAAATAGTACATCTTTAAATTCTTGTTCATCTCCTGTCATTGAAGCCAAATCTTATGAGCCAGAAGCAGCAACTTTTCACATTGGTGGGCAAGTAACAAGTGGTTCTAAGGTCATCACTGGCACTTCAGAAATATTAACCCTTCTAAGAGTTCTTGGTGAAGGCTATAGACTTGCCTGCTTATATAGGTGCCAGGTATTAATTAAATTTTTTTGGGGAAAATCCAGATAATATTTATATTTTTTTAATATATTGTAATTAGGGATTTGAAATAGGAAAAATAAAATGAGGTAACTACCTTGTCCCCAGTTGCATTTGTTTCCTAATATCTTTTTATGGTAGAGCAGGATGCTCTGGATACCTATCTGAAACTTCCACAGAAGCATTTCAACACTGGCTGGGTTCTTTCTCAGGTAATTTTGGTAGCTCGGCATGCTTTCTCTGGTCTTTCATTGGGATTCTTCATACATAAATAATGATATAGAGATATATTGCATTCATGGTCATGAATCATGATGTTTGATTCCAATATTTTGTTAGGTGCACATAGAAATTTGTTCTTTATTGTACCTAATTTTTTACCACTTTGTTTGATGGATATCTTGTCTGCCCCTTAATTACACTACTCCACTTTCCTCAGTAATAAAAATAGTATTTTTCTGCATATGAAGTCTTATTGCTGAGGTTCTAACTTCTCAAATCGAAATTAATCTCACTGTCCAGTATCCACTTTATAACTAATAACCAATCTTTTACATTTGTGACTTAATCCAATGAATAAGATGTAAAGTAAGTCACGACTTTTTCAACTTTTGATAAGACTATAAATACAGAAATAAAAACAAAGAACAAGAGAAACTCAGTTAAATTAAATTTCAGAGACTAAATTAAATCTCAGCACAAATGTATAGTTTGCTTGTGCCTTGTTCAGACTTCAAGCCTGGAAGACCCTTGTGTGAGGGGTAATTTTTACTAGGCTTCCTCCACCTGATAGATGATAGGTTAATCTTTTTGGAGGGTTGGTCTTTGACAATAAGTTAGTTGGTGGGAGAGAACAAGGAGATGTGAAACTATGACCTATAAAGAAAACATAACTATTTGTTGTAGTTTATATATGCCAGGCACATGTCTGACATGGACACATGACACAATTATGTGCCCAGTTTTCTTTTTTGGAGGGGCTTATAAAATAGCAAGTATTGGCACATATGAATTATGATAAGTATCAAGATATTGTAAATCTTGGAGCCTATATATATATATATATAGAACAAAGTATAAATGATTTTCCTTGAATTTTCAATTTTATGTTAAGTACCAACAAACTGATATCTTAACTGCCTACTACAGATCTGTCACACTCACACCACATATTAAAACTCACCATAAAACATAAGGTTCCCAATTAACACAAAATAACTGCCTAATAGAACTTGGCCAATCAATGTCTCCTTGTACAGAAACAGCCTTGGCCTCAAGGCCAAAATGCAACAAACTATCCCTTCCAGATTAGTGTTAGGATTTGGTTTCATCAATCCGACTCCTTTGAAATCTCCTTACTTCAACATGTTTTAACGCAGGTTGGGAAAGCATACTTTGAGCTAGTTGATTATTTAGAAGCTGATTGTGCCTTTAGTCGTGCTCGTCAGATTACACCTTATAGTTTGGAAGGAATGGATATACACTCAACAGTCCTTTATGTGAGTTGACATATTATCTTTGTATAAAGCAAAACATTTATGTTTCTTTGTTGCATTTCAAACTTGCACATTTGGTCTATTCAAAATCTCTTGATAAAAGATATTGCCTTAATCAACATGTTTTGAAATTTGATGCTCTTGTTTTGGGCTTCTAGGTTAATGTTACACCTAGAATATGTTTGAGGCTGTGATTTCTATGATGCTACATAGCTACATGCTATTTATGAAAATGATTCCTTTGTTGATGGTTGTCATCTACAAATTTACACAGAAATCCTGGATGTTGATATGTGACACCTAGAATATCCTTGTATTTCTTTAGCTTCTTCACCCCACTTAAAGTTTAAAATTTTAAATGATTACTACATGATGAACTGACTTATATCTGGTGCAGCATTTAAAGGAAGATATGAAGCTAAGTTACCTGGCACAGGAACTGATTTCAACTGATCGCTTAGCTCCTCAATCTTGGTAGTGTTACATTGAACTTTATTGTAATTCTTTGTGTAACAATTTTCAAATTTTTGGACTGAAATTTCTTCTTATAGGTAATTTTTTTGCATAATACTGTCTTCTTTTCAGATGGCTTAAAACTGCATCATTTCCTATATATGTGTGCAAACTAAACGTTTATGTATATTATGGTTTACTAGATTTGGTTGTGAAGCTGATGATAATATTATCTTGCTGTTCAATCACCAAGGAATGTTATTTTGGAAAGTTGAAAGCTTTAGAGTTGAACATCCCCCCCCCCCCCCCCCCCGTATTTCATTGTCACTACTTATCCTGGTTTATCTTTTCTGTTTAATACTGTGGCAGGTGTGCCATGGGTAATTGCTACAGTCTACAGAAAGATCATGAAACTGCACTGAAGAATTTTCAACGAGCTGTTCAACTGAATCCCAGATTTGCATATGCACACACCCTTTGTGGACATGAGTATGATGAACATTAGTCTTTCTTTTATGATACATGTGTCCACACATGTTTTCAGCAACTTTTTATGCTCGTGATTCACTCTTTTTTTTTTTTTTGCAGGTATGTTGCACTAGAAGATTTTGAAAATGGGATCAAGTGCTACCATAGTGCACTCAGGGTTGATTCAAGGCACTATAACGCATGGTATGGACTTGGAATGCTATATCTTCGCCAAGAGAAGTATGAGTTCTCTGAACATCATTTCCATATGGCTTACCAAATCAACCCACGATCTTCTGTTATATTGTCATACCTTGGAACTGCTTTGCATGCTTTAAAGGTTACTAATCTCTTGCCCCACTTGTTGTAGTGGTACAATATACAAACTACAATTGCATTCTGAAATTATGCTTCTGTGATTTGTCAGAGAAGCGGGGAAGCATTGGCTATAATGGAGAAGGCTATTTTGGAAGATAAGAAAAATCCACTTCCCATGTATCAAAAAGCCAGCATACTCATAAGCTTAGAAAGAATTGACGAGGCTTTGGATGTCCTAGAGGAGCTGAAAGAGGCGCAACCTCGTGAAAGCAGTGTCTATGCTTTGATGGGCAATATCTATAGAAGGCGTCATATGCATGAGAGAGCAATGTTTCATTATGGTGTTGCTTTGGATTTGAAACCATCTGTAACAGATGCTGCTACGATTAAGGTGAGTGGCTTATAACAGCTTTACAACAATCCTTTTTGGCTCTAAACTCGTTAGCAGTTTTTACTAATAACTGATCTTTCTGCCCTTTTGATTGGTTTGTTAAATGTTTAGTTAATTTGTATGATCACTATAGTATACGTAGGAAATTATGGTTGCTGTCATTATTTATTTATTTTCCCTATGTGACTTGAAGCTTCTTGTTTTTTAAACAGGCTGCTGTTGAGAAATTGATTATACCTGATGAGTTCCAAGACGAAGACGACTCTTAGCTCCACCTTTGAAGTGCAAGATTTGAATTACAAGGATTTGCTTTCCGGCTAGTTGTGTATACAAGCAGCGCAAATGCTCAAGTATTCAGTCAAATGTTCAAACAATCATCAGTCCATCTAATTTTCGGAACTTTAGAACTGCATACAGTTTTGTAGGAAAGTCGAATAGGGTTAGAGATATGACGTAACAGAGGTACCTAGAAGCTCCTATACTTGTACAAATAGTTGCATTAGGGATAAATAGGTGTACCATTAGTTTATCTATTCATTTGTTTATAAATCAATGCTTTAGTCTATCATCTCTGATTTAAATCATTGGAAGCGTCAAATGTTTCATCTCAAATTCATTTTATAACGTGGAGTATTAGCAACACTCTTATATGTACGTTAAAAGTTATTGAAAATTACAAAATTGTTAGAAGGTTTTTAAAATAAGGAGTATAACCTACACAATTTTTTTATATTCAGTAAATTTTAACTAATAGTGAAGTGTTAAAAAGTGTGATTCTAATATTTCTCTTTCATGATTTCAACTACGTTTTCCATTGTTCAAAGGTTCCTCATTATACGAAAGTAAGGAGGAAGGATATTGTACCCAATTTTATCCTTGTATATATAAAGAAGTTGTTTCCGAATTTGAATCCATGATCAATAAATCATCAAGCCACAACTTTATTGTTATGTCGGAGCTCGTTCTCATGATGCTAAATATCATTTTTGCAAAATCATTTTATTTTTATTTCTCCCTTAAAATATCACAAAAGAATGGAATTAAATGAGAACTCTTTCTTTTGTTCGGTTACATTGAGCTTAATGTTAAGTGTAAGATTGTATTGAATTAGTTTGTTTGAGGTTCAAATATTTTTATGGGAGAACTTCAAAAAATGTTTGAAAAATTGTTTTCCAAAATGTTAGGTTGAAACAATTGTGAGGAGATGCTAAAAGTAGATGCCATTGCTTTTAATCTAAACAACCGAATGGAGGCTTAAACTGTTGTGCAACTAAATGTGAACTCTATTTTTCTTTTGTTTGGTTACATTTAGCTTCATAGATGAATTGTAAGGTTGTGTTGGATTAATTCAGTTGGAGGTTCAAATATTTTTTTGGGAGAACTTTAGAAAATGTTTGAAAAAATTGTTTTCCAAAAGGTTAGGTTGAAACAATCTCAATCATGGCAAAGAAACTTGAACCCGTGGATACTTACCTAAACTTGTATCGATTTTGATGAAAAATACCTATTTTGACTAGATATAGATATTGGGCAAATTTTTTAAATAAAGATGGAGATGAGAATGGGTATCTAACTATGAGTTTAATGGTGATGCATTAATAATATAAAATTATTTTATATTGTCATTCATTCACAAAATACTGTTGATATGACTTTTAAGATAATTTTGTTAAAGTCGACAAATTTAATAAACGGTTGTTTCTGATTGGATGACAATATAAAACTATTTTATATAGTTAGTGCATAGTCCTTTTTCTCGTCTAACTATCCCTTACATGTAATATATATTAGATGAGTTTAATGTCTATACATTAACAATGTTACACTATCATCTAATCACAAATTACCGTTTAAATTACTTTAAGATAATTATTTTAAAAGTTAACAAACTTACCATATATGATGGATTGTGATTGGATGACTGTATAAATTTTTTTACACTACCAATATATAACCCTTTTTCTCATATTAGATTTTTTTGTTATAATTTTATTTTTAAAATATAAATTAATTATATTGAAAATAATTTAAATACAATTAATAACTTAATATATAATTTATTAAAAAATATATCAATAAATTAAAATTAAAAAGTATAAAAAATGGCGTGTTGGGTTATCCGTGGTATACCCAAATTAGATAAAATCCAATGGGGATGGAAATAAGTATTAAAATCTTAAATTGCCTCTTATACTCGTCTTTGACTTGTCTCGTTTCATGCCTAAAGATGCTAAAAGATATATTTTTTTACTTTTAATTTGTCAATTTGTCATATCAATACTAAGATGAGCATGGGTGAGCAGGGGACAACTTGGGGTAGGTTCATCGTTATTCCTACCTGACCCCATTAAAACTTGAAATATGAGACAAGACCAGGTCAACCTAAATTTAAAATGTAATATATCAATCTTAAAATTTATATATTTAAATCGTAAAATAAAAGAAACATAAAAATTAAAATAATTTTATAATAAATATTTTAAAATAAATAATGTCATAATAATTGCAATATTATATTATACAACATTTTATCTATTAAATAAAAATATATTATTAATACACAATTGCTTAAATAACTTTATACTATTTATGAAAGTCAAGAATGACTTACTGACATGATAATATTTGAGTGTTTTTAGATTCAAGAAGAGTCTAATGATTATGCCAGTAGTGGCTTAGAGAATACTTATAAAGTCAGGAGTGACAGGTCAAAATACTTGTTGTAATCAATCCTTGATTAGTGAAATCCTTTATTGTTTTGTAAAAGGAAACTGAACGTAGCTCAGGTTGAGTGAATCATTATAAACCAAGTTTTTCTACTACTCTCTTTGAGTTTTTTTTTAGTATTCTTTAGAGTTTATTATTGACACAACATTGCACACAAGTTTTATATTGAATTGTTTTTCAAGTCACTATTTTATCAATCACTAGACGACAACCCGCAAGACTTGTGAAAACTTAAGTTTTGTCAAAGGACAATAGTTCTTTATTACTAGACGACAAGACTAAGAACTTGTTTTATTGCAAAATCATTTCCATTGCAAAAATAATATAAGTTTATCTAACACACTATTCAACCCCTCTCCTAGTGTGATTTATTGTATTTCATTGTTGTTTTTAATTGAAATTGAATTTTTATTTAGATATCCAACACTAACATTGATTGTCACAAAAAGCATGACACAGTCTAAAGTGATAATTGTCAAAAGGGGAAAAATACTATCAAAAAATATTTTAAGAGAAAGGGGGACTATTGTGGTTATAAGATTGGCTTGATTGTGAAGAGGAATGGGAAAGGATGAAAGATCGTGAGTTTGAATTTCTTCACTAACAAAATTTGATAACTAATATTGACTTATAAAAAAAAGGAGACTATTTATTTCAATGTAAGAATATCACAACCTTCATTATTAGTTGACTAATATTTGGTATAATTTTTGTGGCTTCTTTTCTCATTAAAGAAAAAAGTGAAGTGAAACAAAGAAAAAAATGGCATGAATTTGTTGACAATATACCCCCTCCCATCCATTTATGAACCCAAAACAAAGTATCTTAGTCATTACCTACCTTTTTCTTAATATTATCTCCAAACCACCCGCTTGGACCCTCTCTACCACTATCCACACTGCTTTCCACCATGGTGAACCGTGTGGATTTCTCCCAGATAACCTAAACCATACAATCCTACAAGAACTTTATACCACAATCTCCTTTTCTCTTAGAACATACATCACCTCCACTTTTCTAGTAAGGGTAAATTAAAGCTTCTCAAATCTCTCACCCCTAAACCTTTTTTTCCTTTATTGCACACACCTTTTCCCACCCCACATAGTGTATTTTCCTCACTTCTCCCCCTCTCGTAGACAAATGTTTGTATGCTCATCCCATTAACCTCTTATGTATCAATTCTACCATTGGATCCCAAGTACTTAGCTTCCTTAGGTTAGCTCCAATGGGTATACCCAAATATTTCAATGCAACTTCCCCACTTTGCAGTTTAACACATAAGCTGCCCATGCCATCTTGTAATCATTCACATTAACTCCTACCCAAAGGCTCTTGTGAAAATTCACATAAGCCCTCAAACAATCTCAAAACACTAAAAGTTTTCCTTTAAATCCCAAATAGTACTCCACCTCTTTGTGCCAAAATGAGTGTCATCCATAAATTGTAGATGTGAAATTTGTTTCTCTAAACCCTCTACTTTCACCCCTTGAAACCTCTCCCCAAACACTATATTATTAAACATTATACTTAACCCCTCTGCCGCTACTAGAAACAGAAAAGGGGATAATGGATCCCTTTGTCTCAACCCTCTACCACACTGGAATTCCTTTGTAGGGCTTCCATTCACCAACAAAATACTGAAGATGTAGCTAAACATTCTCTCATCAATTCTCACCATTTTGTTGGGAATCCCATCTCTCTCAGGACATCTAGCAGATACTCATAGTCCATTGAGTCATATGCCTTCTCAAAATCTACCTCAAATATAATTAACTTTTTGCTTTTTCTCCATGCTTCCTCCATAAGCTCATTTGCAATAAGGATATCATCTAAAATGTGTCTCTTTTGTGTAAACGCATATTGTGTACCCTCAATCACCTGATGTATTACTCTCATCATCCTATTTGCCAACACCTTAGGCAACACTTTCTACATGAATTCAATTAGAGATATTGGTCTATAATTTGTGATCTTCTATGAGACTTTTTTTTGGAATTAAAGTAATAAAAGAACAATTTTCTTCTCATGGCAATCTCCCATTTGAATTAAATTCTGATATGAATGATACAAAGTCAGCTTTAAAGTCTCTGATGAAACAAAAATTAAAATAATTAGGCCTAAGAGTGCTAATTATGCTAAGAAAAAAATTAACAAGAGACAAAATTTAATAAAAAAAATAAGGATTAAACACAAAAAAGTGCTAAAGTTCAAAGACTAAAAAGTTATTTAAGTCTAAAAATTATTCAATTTTCTTATTTTTTCCAACTTGACTTTACATTTTGTAAATGTATGCTCACACTCATTTCTCAACACAAAAGCTCAGTCATTTCCAATGAAAATACAAAAACAAAGCAGATTTTCATGTCACTGAATGCACAATTCCATCACATTACAAAACTCTCTAATTTGTACAAAAAGTCAATCAATCCTGCTTCTTGGCTAGTTTAGAACACTGCAATTTTTAGTCTCCTTCCCAACTCCTTTATGTTCAAAGATAAATTACCATTGTTAGTATTACAACATAACATTCCTGTGTCACAAGTTAAGACATTAATTAAATAACAACCTTAGCTCACCTTATTAGTTTTCTATCAAAACCTAAAGCATCCAAGAGTCCTCTATTCTCTTCATCCCTTCTAAAAAGGCAAGGCATAACCCTATCTAGTGACACAAATGGCATATACTTGCTAACAAGAAACCCTGCACTGCTCAAACCAAAGGAAAGTGCCTCTAACATTCCATATAGTTGTGCAAATTCTAGCTTTTGGTTCACCTTTCCAACCCCTAAGTCATGTGCTTTTGTTGTAGCCAGTTTTCCTACACTACATTATCACATCATATCAGTCACTTGAAATAGGGGTGCAAGTTGAATTTTCTTTAGTTATAAATTATACTATGATTTAATTATAGATAATCATGTATGATAAGTTTGTTGAAATTCATATTTAAGATAATTTTTGATTAGTTAATTGTCTAAAAATTTAGGAATAGAACTTTAATAACCATAAGAAAATGAATAGCTTGATTGTAAATCTTAAGTACCTGATTCAATATTGTGGGTTACAAGAACAATTGAACCAAGTTCATTGGCAATCTTCTCAAGAAAAAATGATGAGTAGTCACTGAAGCAATTGTGTGTATCTTGAATGGTATTGTGAATTAAGGATGCACAACCCAAACACTCAGCCAATTTACCATAAGTGGACATGTAAACACCTCTCATGAACTATCATTTTCTCTGCCACCTTTGTTGCCAGCAACAACTTTTCCTTTGCATCTTTCAAGTAAGTTTGAATAGTTCAAAATCAAAATAGGATTGCCATCCTTGGTGTGGATGATGGCAGAAGAGTCTGTGAAGTAATCAATAGCCGGATGAATAGTAGTGTGTTCAACATCAACCAACTTGAAGAGTTTTGTGTTAAAATTGATATATGTCAAATGTTTTTAGGGTTTGAACTGAAAATATAAGGAGCATTATTGGTATTAAAGTTGTTTCTGAGTATAGAAAAATCCAAGGGAGGGAGAAACAACAAAGATGTTATTCAAGATACTAAAAAAGGCTCGAATTGTGGAAGAAATTGAGGATTTGCTAAGTTACATGCTTTTGTGTTCCAAAAGGGAAGGATCCATTAATGACAAAAGTAAACAAGATGAATGTATATACATTCTATCTTGAAAAAATCTTCTTAGAGTTCATGCTATTTTATTGTTTCAATTAAAAATATACTTTTCATAAACATTTATATCTAATTGTGTATGTAATTCATACATTGGATTAGTATATAAATGTTGATTAAGCGATTTTTTAATTGAAACAAAAAAACTAGTGTGAACTCTTAGAGGAATGGTAATAAAAGGTAGAATATATATACTTTCACCTTGTTTGCTTTTGTCATCAGACCATTTTGGAACTCAAAAGCATTTAACCTAGTAAAATCCTCAATTTTTTCCCCAAATTCTTATGCCTTTTTAATAGTATTTTAAATAACATCTTTGTCGTTTTTCTGTCCCTTGGATTTTCTTGTACTCATAAAACCAACTTTAATACCAATAATGCTTCCCAATAATTAAACCCCTAAAACATTTGACATCTGCAAATTTTGGCACAAAACTCTTAAAGACAAAAACAAAGAAGAAAAATGGTAGTTAGCAGCACACTTTCTACAAAATCCTTAGATAAAGATGCTTATATCAAACGATCTTATTATGCTTCAATGCTTAATAAATATGTGCAATAGAGGTAAAATGCTTAATTAAAGCATGTGAAGCATCTTGACCTTATTTTAGCATTATGCATAAATATTTCACATGGGCCAATATGTGTGTACTTTTATTATTAAATGCTAGTGAGATGAAATGTAACGTTAAGAGATAAGTTGTGGGGTCTATTTAATAATTAGACACACACATACATGCATACCCCCCCCCCCCCTCCGCCCCCACATGCACACACACACACCCCCACACCCATAAGAGACATTCAATTATTGTTGGCACAAGTTTAGAATTGTACAGCCAGCAAAATTAATATTTTTTTCATGAACCAAGAGACATTCATCATAAAACCAGAAAGTGAACAAAGTGAACAAACTCCACATGGAGAAATCGATGTTCACAACATTTTGGTAAAAAAAATGACATGCACATAAAGATAGAAAAACACACACTAGAGAAAGTTTGTGAGTATGCTTATAAAAATTAACTGAAAATGCTACAACAAGTGAAAGCTATAGTGAATCTAAAAAATGGGTAGAGTACAATATATATAGAGGATTTCATTGCCACTCTCACTTCCATGGCATGAGATGACAAATAAGTCAATAACATGTCACACTCACTTAACCAAATAATTGATTAAACTAGTCTATTTAGCGTTATTCACAACAAATATATAATTGATTATATTGTTAATAATTTATTATGTTTTATCTGCAAAAATTTTAATCAATTATGATATATGAAGAATCGATTTTGGTTTTTGACTAGAAACCATGTAGATGCAATATCCAAGCCATTACAATCGTGAAACAAAAAAAAAGAAGGTAAAACAAACATTGATTACCCAACTTTGAATCTCCCCTTTGTATCTCACCAATTGTGAAGACTAGTGAGTTTGCAAGTTGGGACTCACCTAATTCAAATTTATTTATCTTGTAAATACACTCCACCAAATGCCCACCCTATTTATGTCGGCACACAATTAAATCTATTGTCAGCAAAAAAAAACCCATAGTGCAGAGGCTAGAGAGGTCTTTGTGTATCCCACATTAGTTGCAACTTTTTATGCTTAACTAGAGGGTCTTAAGACTCCACTTCTCTAAGAAAACTCACGCTTTGCATAGGAATTTTCCATGCTTAGTGCGGAGGTTCCAAAGACTCCTTTTTTCTCATAAAACTTACGCTTAGTGAGAAAGTTTCCATGTTGGGCACAAAGGCCTTGACAAAAAATCACGATTTTGTGATTTTCTGCATAATTTGGGTTCTATCTCCTTCAAATTGACTCAAACACCAAATACAAAAAAATGAGGTCTAATTGATTTTAAACACATAATTTCACAATCCAAACACATAATCATCATATTCTCGTTCAATATTAGATACTCAAATACCTAAATTTTCAAGAATAAGAAAAGGGGAAAAAATCAAGAGCAAACCAAACACCATAACTCAATCAGTCAAAATCATTCATTCAACTTTCAAAACTCCCAATTTCACCCAATATTCATTTTCATCCCTTGGAC
This sequence comes from Glycine tomentella, assembly GCA_007407185.1. Classification (NCBI taxonomy): domain Eukaryota; kingdom Viridiplantae; phylum Streptophyta; class Magnoliopsida; order Fabales; family Fabaceae; genus Glycine; species Glycine tomentella. The sequence continues at coordinate 238,955 of PYAF01004607.1, forward strand.
CAAATCATAACAATGAAACATAGAAAAAGGTAAAGCTTACTTTACCTATAGATCTTTAAGCTTAGGCTCCTAAGGAGAAAAGAGAAGGGAGAAACCTTGAGATCTCTACAAAAGAGGATTTTCTTGAACAACAACAACACAACCCCACCGAAACCATCCAACATTGGGTCACAAGCTCCAAGGAAGATAAAAAAGCATCTTGTCTTAAAAGAGGATCAAGCATCATTCTTGAGAATGGGTGGAGAACATGAGAGAATAAGAGAGCTTTTAGAGAAAATGGTAGAAGAGGGCACTTAGGGTTTCAGAGAGGAAATGAGAGTGACTCTCTCTTAGGGGAATGGTTACTTATAAAAGAGGGAGGGAAAGAGGCAATGAGCCTTTTTCACTGAAGCCCACCCAAACCAAAGCCCCAACACAACTTAACCCACCCCTCACAAACAACATAAAACATCATCCATTTAATTTTCTAGCGTAAAAATATATGTATTGGTTTGCATAAGAATACCTGTAAAATGATGAAGTCTAGCATGCCAAAGTGACTCAGGTTATGCATGACGTGGAGGTATTTTTTGCACTCTTGGATAAATCATTAAAATAATTAATGGTAGAGATTCTAAGGATGTAGCGATATCACTACTCTAAATGTGTAATTTTCAATTTTTAAATGAAACTCTAGTAATTTGATTTATGAAAATGAGGGTAATTTATTTGCGATAATAGACTCATCAAACAATGCACAAATACGTAAATAAATACATATGTATGTATATGTTAAACCATTACATATCATTCACATGTCAGAACATAATTCAGTTTATACATAAATCTAAGCCTAGGATTTATATGCTCAATCAAAGAGAGTCGAAGAATCAACTAAGAAAAAGTCGATAACAAAACACAACTCCCAAAATAAATTTCAACGTTATCACTTTGGCTTGACGACTCCAACAAAAGAATCTCTCTCCAACATCACCTGTTGTTGCTCATCTACTCCTATGAATGAAAGTTCGTGATCATCACAAATACCAATCACATGGTACAAAATTGCAAGGGTGAGTTTATTATACAAGATCAACAAACAACAAATGACAATCATTAACAAGAAACAATAACCACAATCATTTTAAATAATCCATCAGTCCAACATACACTCAACAAACTAGTCCTCAACTTTTTCCACAATTCAAATCAATTATGCTTAGAATGATACATGCACCTGACTCAACTCTCAAATTCAATGTGGTACCATTCGTTAGGAAATAGCCTAAGTGTGTCCACATGACACTCTTACTTAGAAAAACTAGGCAGCAATTGTCGAGGTCACCCTGTCGTGCACAGGCAACTCCTCCATGTTGATCAACACGAGTCTCAAGGGAGTTCCAAACAGAGTGACATGCCCTAGAGTACCAGCATTTTTCCTCATGAAAAATCACAGGTACTTACTGGCAAAGTTTATACTATATTTATGTATTTATGAAGTATGAAACATGGGCACGATCAATGCACTGACCATTGATAGTTAAAAATTCTAAGCACTTCCTTTCCCTCTCCAGGGATGCTTAAAATTCTTAAACAAATCCCTTTCCCTCTCCAAAGATATCCAACATGGTCATTGCACCCCCATGTACATACACAACATACATTCATCACGATGACATCATTAACATTAACATCATTTCATCTCAATTTCATCATCAATATCAATATCATCATATCTCAATATCATCATCGACATCATCTCATTTCAATATCACCATCATCACAAGCAATTATATTCCACATATATACATATGAATGTGATCTATCTGAGTAAGAAGGGTAATGTTGAAATGTTACAAATTATGGAGGTGCAGGTGAAAGTTTATGAGGTGAAGGAAGCAATTGCCTAAATGTTATTATGAGGGCTATTATACTGATCCGCTAATATTTGGGCCATATAATGATGCGTGAGTGGTATTTCATACACCATTGAAAAATTCTACTACACCATTTATTTTTTTAAAAACTCGAAAATGCCCCTGAAGCTTTGGTGACCTATTTGAGTTGAGCTGAGCACACTTTTGAGCACTTTTGGTTGTTGTTGTTGTTGATCAGGGTTCGCCTCAAGTGCATTTCAAAAGCATTGATGATTTTTGGTGGCATTTCGTTTATTTCGTTGGAGTTGGTGGTTGCCGGAGTTGCAAAGTCGTCGTCAAAGTGTGCAAAGGTGCGCATATGGATTAGATGGGTTACTCAATCCGTATAATCCATACGGATTGACTAATCCGTATAACCCATACGGATTAGGCAATCCGTATGGTTGCAGATTGCTGAATAATAGCCTTTTGAAAATTTATAAATTGTTGCAAATATGTATTTGAATAAAATTGAGTTTGTTTTGATAAATTATTTGATTGAATGAAGTTAATAAATTTAATTGGCGTACAAAAATAACATAATAGATAAAATGAAACAATATAAATAAGGACAAATTAATTATATGCATCTAATAATAAAAAAAAAACTAGTTAAAGACATGTAGTTGCACATACTAATAATAAAAAAACACATTGAATGAGAGACAAACATGAAAAAAACATAAGTTAATAAAATGAAAATAGCAGAAGATGGTGTGCAGCGAACATGTCTTCTTGTTCCATTTCAATCGTTCTAGTTAGCATCATGCCCAACATCTGCATCGGTTATTAGGGCTTCTTGGGTAACTGGTTTGTTGAAAATAGCTAAAATTTTGATTGGACAAAAACATTTCCAGTAGTTGAATTCTGCTAACATCTTTAAGACGTCTTCATCCGTTATCAACTCTATTATGTAATATTCGATTGTGTAGTCTGAATATTTTGCATGGGATGACTTTCGAAAAAACAATTTTCTTACCGCATGTGAGTCGTGAATTCCATAAGGGAGGACCCCTATAGGCGCAACTTGCTTGATGACATCCTTGAGTGTTTAAATGTTGCATCCTGAAGGAATTTCGAATCTTATTGGATTTGTTCCAGTGAAGGAATAACCCACAAAATTGGCTTGTTGTGGTATGTTCCACTTGCCGTTGTAATATAAAATTGCATCATGTGTAGGGACGATGGTGGATCGAAGTAGGTTAAGTATACCATCAGGTGTTCTGTTGATGGTACATAATAATTCTATAGGGCCAACACACGAGTATTGCTCACTGCACATTAACATTGTGCAAACATCATCATCATTTCTCAGTTGCAAAGAATGAAAAACATATTGTTGAGCTACATCTAAGGATGGCTGTCGGTAGTAGATTTCATGCACTATTTGGTCATTAGTTAGGAGAAGGGTGTTGTTCATTCTAGTCTTGAGTGACTGAAAAGAACACTTATTAGGAACTCGCATTGGTATTGGAGTAGGACATTCAAAAGAAACACTAGTTTGACTGATCCATTTGGAAAAATGAATGCTAATTTGGAGTTAGAAATGGTTTAACTGCTTGTTCTCCTAAGAATGCCATAGTAGTGAGATTGAATTTTTGTTGCGGAGGTATGTTGTTTCTCCTAAGGGTGTTTTGGGTTATTTATAGTTGAGTGATTGTGTTTCTGATAAAAGGTTGTTTGGTATCCAATGTTGATTGAGACATGTCATTATTCAAATTTGTCTTTTATCGATATGGTACATAGTGTTGTCACTTTGGATTGAGGTTTTAACCTTTAACATGTGTTCAGTAAAATTTGCAGCATTTGTCATAGTGTTGTCAATGTCATTTTACCCTTCCACAAGGTGTATCAGGCGTGCGTTCTGTAAAATTTGTCGGGCACCGTTTGAAGGACCACAAAGTGTTTTTATAGCATTCATCATAGTATTGTCAATGTCATCTTACCTTTACACATGGTTTTTAATGCATGCTTTAAACAATATAATGACATTTATGTTTGAAATTAAATGTTGCTAAAAATGTTATTATTATGCGTGTGTATTTTTATAGGTTTCCACATGGAGCTTTTTATGTTAAATTAAATTGTTATTGGTTAGGATGGACAACGATGACTGGATGTATGACAGTATAATGTTAGAAGAAGTTAATATGGATGAAGACATTGGAGCAGACACTAATGCGTTTGAATTCAATGAAGACAATGGTGTAGACCCCGATGTGTTTGCGGATAATGCTTGTTTAATTGATTATTCTGCAGTGTTCAAAACGAATGAGGTAATTATGTGTATCTGAATGTATTTAAAGTTGTTATATGATTCTATTTAGCATATTAAATATGAATTATCCATTTGTGTAGGTGTTTGAATCGCGTGATGTGATATTGAAATGGGCTCGTACAGTTGCATTTGAAAATGGTTTTGTAGCGGTTATAATGAGGAGTGACACAAAAACTGGAAAAATAGGAAGAACGTCATGTGTGTTAATTGGTTGTGAAAGGAGTGGAAAATATAGAGCATGGAAAAAAGGTTTCACACCTTCAACCACTAGCACCAGAAAATGTGAGTGTCCTTTTAAGCTGCGGGGTAAACCAATCCTAGGAGGACAAGGGTGGATGGTGAAGCTAATATGTGGTAATCATAATCATGTTTTGGCCAAGTCTTTCTGTGGACACCCATATGCTAGTCGAATAACTGAGGAGGAAAAGATAATTGTTGCTGATATGACAAGGTCTATGGTGAAACCAAGAAATATTATGTTAACTTTGAAGGAGCACAATGCCGATAATGTAACAAGTTTGAAGCAAGTTTACAATGCAAGATATGCATACCGGACGCGTACAAGAGGCAATAAAATTGAAATGCAACAGCTAATGAAACTTCTTGAACGCGACATGTATATTCATTGACATCGAGTGAAGGATGAAAATGTTGTACATGACTTGTTTTGGGCACATCCAGATGTAGTACAACTGAGTAATGCATATCATATGGTGTTCCTCATAGATAGTACCTACAAAACAAACAGGTACAGACTTCCTTTACTTGACATTGTTGGTATCACACCTACTGGGATGACATTTTCAGCTGCATTTGCCTATTTAAAGGCTGAACGCATCAACAATGTTGTCTGGGCCCTTGAACGCTTTAGAGGGATTTTTTGAAAAGTGAATTTTTCCCAAAGATGATTGTTACTGATAGAGATTCAGCCTTGATGAGTGCTGTGAAATATGTTTTTTCCATATTCAATCAATTTATTGTATCGGTTTCACATTGACAAAAATGTGAAGGCTAAATGTAAAACTTATGTTAGGGAGAGTCATGCATGGGATTATGTCATGGAAGGATGGGGAAGTATTGTTGACTGTGCTACTAAAAAGTAATATGATGAATGTCTTATGAAGTTTGATGTTGCATGTGCACCGTGGACTACGTTTGTTGATTACGTGAAGGACACTTGGTTGAATCCCCATAAAGAAAAATTTGTGACAGTATGAACAAACAAAGTCATGCATTTATACAACAACAAACATATAAGTTTGTTATATGACATTACTTACATTGACATTTCCATAAGTTTATTGTATTTTTAATTAATTGATTATATAACCCATATGTAGGGTGGAGTCTACACATTCAACCTTAAAGCGCCTACTGCAGAATAGTATTGGAGACTTATGCACTGTTTGGGATGCCATCAACAACATGATCACCTTGCAACATAATGAAATAAAGACATTTTTGGAGCAAAGCACACATTTTGTAGGGCATGTTTTTAAAGTAACTTTATACAAGAGACTTGTTGGCATGGTATCCAGGTACGTGTTAAACCAAATTGCTGCTGAGTATGAGTGAGTCCATTATGCAGGAAAAAACCCTTCTCAGTGTGGATGTGTTATAAGAACAATGCATGGTTTGCCTTGTGCGTGTGAGCTAGCTAAGTTTGTGGTTGGGAGCATTCCAATTAACACCGTACATATTTTTTGGCGGAGATTAAACTTTTCAAGTGAAGGTATGCATCATTCCGAAGTTACCATAACTTAAAGCGCCTACTTTTTCCTTCAACCAACAAAGTAATAGCCTTTCCGACGTCTATCTGGTCATAGGAATGGAAGACTCCCATGACAGGGATGTGCAGTAGGGAGGCGACGTCATCCAGCGTAATAGTCAACTCGCCGAAAGCAAATGAAAACTGGAAGTCTCAGCGTGCCATCTCTCTACAAATGCAGACAACAATCCCCGATTCCAGTCTCCACTGAGCACTGTATCAGCGGACTAAGGCCAGTAGCAGCCACTAACCCTTCAATCTTAGCAGCTGGCTTCCCCAATTTAGTTACCTTACGTCCATGGGAAGCCAACTTTAGCTCTGCACGTTCCTGCAATAAATACATGAACACATGTTTACAATGCCTAATAAGCAAAGATATTATCCTAAAGTCGATGTGATTGTCTTATAAGTACCTCTCCTGACCAGACTTTAACAGCCACATGGTCGGCATAACCAGTCAAGACTGAACAGTCTTCTGGACCTCCTGCAAAACCTTCAGAAACAACATCACCCGTCGTCGGTACTTCTGTATACATATGTGGTTCCTCAACTAGATGATCCTTAATTGGAGCATCCTCAACTGGAGGATCCTCAGGAACACTAGCACCCACCCTTTGTCGACGAACGGATGCTGTCGGCTTACGCCGCTCATGAGCTCCACCAACAGGCCTATGCATTCCTCCTCTAGTCCTAGCCATAATCTATACAACATTTGTCTATATGCTACATTATCACTTTAGACTAAATCACATACAAAGTTTGATTCAAATTGTAACAAAAGAATCCCATACCGGATTCAACAAGTTTCATTCACAGGCATAGTGACCTATCATGTCCAATTCTAACCAAAGAATCCCATACCGGGTTCAACAAGTTTCATTCACAGGCATAATGACCTATCATGTTCAATTCTAACCAAAGAATCTCATACCAGGTTCGACAAGTATGATTCACATGTATAGTGACCAATCAAGTCCAATTCTAACCAAAGAATCCTATACCGGGTTCAACAAGTTTCATTCACAGGCATCGTGACCTATCATGTCCAATTCTAACCAAAGAATCTCATACCGGGTTCGACAAGTATGATTCACATGCATAGTGACCTATCATGTCCAATTCTAACCAAAGAATCCCATACCGGATTCGACAAGTATGATTCACATGCATAGTGACTTATCATGTCCAATTCTAACCAAAGAATCCCATACCGGGTTCAACAAGTTTCATTCACAACAATAATGACAATCATACTTTCTATATCTCAGAGTTATTTGATGTTGAAAATCACATGTATAGAAGCACATACAATCAATAGCATATCATCATCAACGCATGCATGACAATTCAAAAATGATGTTCCTAATTATTTAAAAAGCACATCATCATCAATATTTGGATAACAAGGCAAAAATCATGTTCCTAAGTATTTTTAAAACATTTTTTTTTAAAAATAGCCTAATACGAATTGGCCAATCCGTATGGGATACACGAATCAGGTAATCCGTATATCCCATACGAATTAGGTAATCCGTATATCCCATACGGATTAGGTAATCCGTATAAGCCATACGGATTAGACAATCCGTATGGGCTATACGGATTACTTAATCTGTAAGTTGGGTTATAGAGATCAGGTAATCCGTATAACCCATACGGATTACGCAATCCGTAATAAACTTACGGATCATATAATCCATAAAGATAATACGAATTGTCCAATCCGTATTACTTTCACGGATTACCGAATCCGTGCGACGCAAAATCACAAAATCACAAAACTTACCTTACGTCGACGCCGCCACCAACAGTCCACCACACCACCGAGCACGACGGTCGAAATGCGGAACCAAGGAAGCAACGAATCAACAAGCAAATAGCACCACTGATTAGAGAGGGAGAAACCAGAAGAAGAGACGTGGAGGAGGGAGACGCGGAGGAGGGAGAAGACAAATGGTCAGAAAAATTAAATTAAATAGACAGAGGTAATATTGGAATTGCATGGGAGGTTAAATGGTGTAGAAGAAAAAATAATGATGTATGAAATTTATTCATGATGCGTAGGTTTGACCCAACCCAATTACCACGCATAATATAAATAAAAACTCCCTCGTCGGGTTTCATCTTTCTTTAAAAAATTCAATTCTATTTTTCTTTTACCGCCAGACGCTCTCTCTCTCTCTCACTGAAATTGGCATGGAAGCAGAAGAACAATTTCAACTTTCTCATCAATCTCTCGGTCTCTCTCTTACTCTCTCTTAGGGTTTCAATTCGATACGGAATGTTTTAGCTCACCAAGAAAATGATTACAAATCCTCTATTGTACCTTTTATCTAATCCCTTCATGAATTGAATCATCGTGGTCAATCTCCTTGCTAGGGTTTCAATCACTGTGATTTCTGCTAATTTTAGATCCTCGAATCTGATTCCGTTTTTTTTTAATGGAAGTCGCAGGTTCTCCTGTTCAAGGCATGGAACGTGTGGTGGCTACGGTGAGCGGTTACCATGGCTCCGATCGATTCAATCTCATCAAGCTGATTTCACATGCTGGCGGCAATTACGTTGGCGCAATGTCAAAATCGATAACGCATCTGGTGAGTTGTTTTTGGTGTGCGAGAGAGGAAGAGAGAGAGAGAGAGCATGATAGAGACAGAGAGCTCATGAGAGAGATACAGATAGAGCTTAATTAAGAGAGATAGATAGATAGAGCTCAATTCCATGGTAAATTTTGGTGTGCAATGTCAAAATCGAAAAGACATATAGTAAGCTTTTTTTGTGCGTTAGAGAGAGAGAGAGAGAGCTTAATTTGATAGAGGATTTTGGTGTGCAATGTTGAAAATTGATAAAGCATCTGGTGAATTGTACGTGCGTGCATGCATGTGTGCCAGAGAGAGCTTAATTCGATGGTGGATTTAGGTTGTCTTGATTTGTGTGTATAGTAAGATATGTTTTCTTTTTCTCTGTGGTGAAAAGAAAACAAATGCGAGGGTGAGTTTAAAACAGAAGAAGAGATTTAGTGAATTAGTAAACATGTTGAAAGCTTTTATTGTCGAACTGTTGGTTGATTGTTTCTTTATTGTGTGTGAGTGATCAGGTGTGTTGGAAATTTGAAGGAAAGAAGTATGATATTGCACGGAAGTTTAGAATACATGTAGTTAACCACCGATGGGTTGAGGACTGCATAAAGGAAGGAAGGCGTGTTCCAGAAGATTCTTATACCTTGCAAAGGTGAGTTTGTTTTCTTACCCCTCCTTAGGGCAGAATTATACCAGAGTGTAATGGATTTGATAGAGTTATGACTTTTTGACAGAAAAGAACACATGGTGATTGACTGAGTTTTAGTCAAAATCCAATTTCACTATCATCATATCATGCTCGTGGAATTAAAGTGAGTGTTGAAAATGCACGAACTGATCAATTTGATATGGCAAGTTTTGATTTGAATTGTTTTATGGATTAAATTGAAAGTACTGTTTGAGATATGAAGCCATTCTATGCCTAAATCTCAACCCCACTGATTAAACCTCAAGGAAAGTTACGTTTGACACTTAACGTGGCATTGGTGGCTTTGTGCTATGCTACAACTTTTAGGAACACTTTGTGACTATTAACTGTTTTGATACACTATCTTCTGGATATTTTGTGTTATAAGATGGGCATCTTTGTTGTGGACTCTGGAGTTTGCTGATGTTTGCTTCTAGATTCTGAGTTTGCTAATATTGATCTTATTAACTGGTAGCTGATTATTTTGTTTGAAAAATCTTGGGAACAATTAGTTAGCTATATAGGAGTTTATTATGTTACTGGTTCTTCTCTTCCTTTTAATCTAGCATGGAGTAAAATTTGGAGAGTATTTGTATTAAGTTCACATATTATCATTATTATTTTCAGTGGACATGAAGTAGGGCCATTGTTACTGGAAGTTCCCCTTGTTCGAGCCAGTAGCTTGACAAAGAAAAAAATTGTCAGTGACAAGTTACATGCTACTGGGTCTGGAAGGCAAAATTCCGACTTCGGTTCTGGAGCTTCTGGAACTTATGTTCTAGAAGATTCTTGTTTAATGAAAAAGGTAAAATAGGCGCTCTGCTCTCTCTGGTTTTCCTCTTGGAAGCTTTCAATCTTTATGGTGCACATTCCAAGTGTTTCAAAGCATGTTCTGATTCATAAGTATGTTGCCTCATTATGTGAATGGGGCACAACTTTCACAAAGTGATATGTGGAGTCATTGACACCCATCTTAACAGTTGATGATTAACCATAAAACTCAAATTATGCCATTTATACACCTAGGTGTTCCATTTATATCTTTATGTATTTCTGATGGTGTATCTGGCCAGGTTTCTAATTACATTTCTTTGTAATGTGTTAGACCTCAAATAAAGGAAAGATATATAGCTAGGACTCATGGCAAGTTTAGGAAGAAGCCTGAGTCATTAGTGAAACCTGTAACTGGCATCAGCCAGTTACAGCTTAGACAAATTAGTAATGCTTACCTGTAATAGCTTGTACAGAGGAGTAGTGACTTTATATAGAGGTCTGCGGAATAGGAGAGGGGGCGGTTATCATTTTAAGGTTGGTTAGGGAGGCTAGGCTCAACTCCTAGTGGTGTAACAGAATTCATTCAATAAAATAGAGATATTCTCGATTGTTCCATCACTGGTATCAGAGCACTCGATCCAGAACCTTCAGTGGTGGTGTTTGGCGCGACTCTGATATTGACGTTCACCAAATTCGAACCGGATTCCTGCGATTTGGTGAATTGCGAGTGCCAGAAGCTTGCGATTCAATGATTGGTGAAATCATATGGTGTCGACGAGAGGAGGAATGGACGCACGCGTAGAATTTTTGGAACGAGGTTTCGAAGGACTGATCCAAACAAGAGAAGAGTTGGCGACGTTTAGACGATTGAACGAAGAAGACAGAGCAGAAAGGGCGGAATTGCGAGAACAATTGGCACAATTGATGATGACGGTGAGAAGCATGTCGCGCGCAGAGGAGGGAAGTGAAAACAGAGGTCGTGATAGGGGTGAACAGCGGAATCACGATGGTACAGTGCGCGAGAGGGAAGAGAGATGGAGGAAGCTTGAAATACCGATTTTCAATGGAGATGATGCATATGGTTGGACGAATAGAGTGGAGAGGTACTTCGAAGTGAAAGGAGTGGAAGAAGAAGAGAGAATCCAGGCAGTGATGGTTGCTATGGAGGGAAGAGCATTAAACTGGTATCAATGGTGGGAGTTTTGTGAAGAAAACCCTAATTGGAAGGATTTTAAACAGGCTGTGATTCAACGTTTTCAACCAGTGATGAGCCAAAGTCCATACGAATTACTGCTTAGTCTGAAACAAGAGCAGACAGTGGAGGAATATAGAGAGAAGTTTGAGCTTTATGCAGCACCTTTAAGAGGTATTGAACCTGAATATTTGAAGGGGATATTTTTGAATGGATTAAAGGATGTAGTAAAGGCAGAATTAAAACTCCATCCAGTTAAAAATTTGACTGAATTAATGGAGTTTGCACAGAGGATAGATGAGAAGAATCAGCCGTTGGAGAAAGGGAATGTTGCAAGTATTAGAGGAAATTCATCAAAAGTCTATAGTTCATCAAGAACTGTGACTTGGGAGCCAGGCATCAAATCAAATCTGGTCAGAAATAAGGAAGCAGTTTCTAATAGTGATTCTAGTAGTGTGAAGCCAATTGGAACTTATAGGGGCAGACCTTTTAGAAGGTTATCTGATGCTGAGTTTCAAGAAAAGGCTGAAAAGGGGTTATGTTATAGGTGTGATGGAAAATTTGGACCTGGCCATATCTGTCCAAATAAACAGTTACAGGTGATGATTTTGGGGGAAGAACAGAATGAAGAGGAGGAAAAGGAAGAGGAGTTTGGGGAAGAGGATAAACAGTTGCAAAATATCCAACTATCATTATATTGTATAGCTGGATTAACTACAAAAAAATCCATTAGACTGTGGGGGATAATTGAAGGAACAAGAGTTATGACCTTAGTAGATTGTGGAGCTTCCCACAATTTCATCTCAAGGACAGCAGTGAGAGTATTGCAATTAGAGGTAACTTCTACAAAACCCTATACAGTAGAAGTGGGAGATGGAAGGAGAATTCATTGTGAAGGGGTGTGTAGAAGGGTTAAATTACAGATACAAGATCTGCAGATTGTGCAAGATTTCTTTGTATTTGACATGAGAGGGGTGGATGTGGTGTTAGGTATGGAGTGGTTAGCCTCTTTGGGAGAAATCAAGGCTAATTTCAAAGAGCTAACTTTGAAAATTCCTAAAGAAGGAGGATCAATTGTATTAAAAGGGGAACCAGCCTTAACAAGGTCTGTAGCTTCTTTAAACTCAGTTTTAAAGGCTGTAAGAGGTGAAGGTGAAGGTGAAGGTTTATGTTGTACTGTAATGAGTTGAATGCTGAAAAAAATGAAAAGGCAGTTCCTACATGGATGGAAGATTTACTGCAGGAATTTGAGGGAATATTTCAGGATCCTAGTGGTCTTCCTCCTTCAAGGAAGCATGACCATGGGATTGAACTGAAACAAGGAGCTGAAATTCCCAATGTAAGACCTTATAGGTATCCACACTATCAGAAAAATGAGATTGAAAGATTGGTTCAGGACATGCTGAATTCAGGAATTATCAGACCTAGCATTAGCCCTTATGCTAGCCCTATTATATTGGTAAGGAAAAAAGATGGTGGATGGAGATTCTGTGTTGACTATAGGGCACTGAATAAAATAACAGTTCCTAACAAATTTCCTATACCAATTATTGATGAATTGTTAGATGAATTGGGTGGAGCTGTAGTATTTACCAAGCTGGACCTAAAATCAGGTTATCATCAAATAAGGATGAGAGAGCAAGATATTGCTAAGACTGCCTTTAGAACTCATGAAGGCCATTATGAGTTTATGGTAATACCTTTTGGGCTCACAAATGCTCCTTCTACATTCCAGGCTTTGATGAATGAGGTACTGAAGCCTTTTTTGAGGAAATTTGCATTAGTTTTTTTTTTATGATATTCTCATTTATAGTAGAACTATAGCAGATCATCTTAAGCATGTTAAAGATGTATTAATGCTATTGATTGAGAATAACTTGCTGGTGAATAAAAAGAAGTGCAGTTTTGGGCAGAATAAGGTGGAGTATTTGGGGCATATTATTTCAGGGGAGGGGGTGGCTGCAGACCCAAAAAAATTGGAGGTCATGAGAAGCTGGCCCATTCCAAAGAATGTGAAACCCTTAAGGGGTTTTCTAGGCCTTACAGGGTACTACAGGCGATTTGTGCAAAATTATGGAAAAGTGGCCAGGCCCTTGTATGATTTGTTGAAAAAAGATAATTTTCAATGGAGTGAGGAAGCTGAAGCAGCTGTGAATCAGTTGAAAATAGCCATGGCAGAGATTCCTGTCCTTACAATTCCTGATTTTTCTCAACCTTTCACTATAGAGACAGATGCTTCTAATAAAGGGTTGGGAGCTATGCTTATGCAACAGGGGAGACCATTGGCTTTTTGGAGCCAATCCCTTTCAGAAACAGCTCAACGAAAATCTGTTTATGAGAGAATTAATGGCTATAGTTTTAGCTATACAAAAGTGGAGGCATTATTTGATGGGCAGCAAATTCACTATTATGACAGATCAGAAAAGTTTGAAATTCTTGACAGAACAGAGATTAATGGGAGAGGACCAATTTAAGTGGATTTCAAAGTTAATGGGCTTTGATTTTGATATTGTTTATAAACCGGGTTGTGAAAATAAGGCAGCTGATGCCTTGTCCAGGAGAATGACTTTTACAGCTATATCTATGATTCAATATGAGGAGGAGGAGGAGTGGGAAAAGGAGATATTAGCTGATTCAAAGTTGAAAAGGATTATGCAAGATTTATTGGTGAATAAGTCTGCTCATCTAGGATATACTTTGCAGAATAAGAAGTTGTGGTATAAGGGCAAATTGGTGTTGTCAAAGAACTCTCCTAAAGTACAGGTTTTGATGCAGGAATATCATAGTTCCTTGGTGGGGGGTCATTCAGGTTTTTTCAGAACCTTCAAAAGAATAGCAGCCCTGGTGTATTGGGAAGGGATGAGACAAGATATTAGGAGATTTATTGCTGAGTGTGATGTTTGTCAGCAAAATAAATACCAAGCTTTGTCTCCAGCTGGGTTATTACAACCTCTCCCTATTCCTACACAAGTCTGGTCTGATATTTCAATGGATTTCATAGAAGGGCTCCCTAAAGCACAAGGAAGAAATGCCATATTTGTGGTGGTGGACAGGTTTACCAAATATGCTCATTTTTTTCCTATAAGTCATCCGTTCACAGCTAAAGATATTGCAGAGCTATTTGTGAAAGAAGTAGTGAAACTCCATGGGTTTCCTACTACTATAGTGTCTAACGGGGATAAAATTTTCTTGAGCCACTTTTGGAAAGAGTTGTTTAGAACTGCAGGTACAAAGTTGAAATGCAGTTCAGCTTATCATCCTCAAACGGATGGCCAAACGGAGGTTGTTAATAGAGGAGTAGAAACTTACTTAAGATGTATTACAGGAGAGAAACCTAAGCAATGGCCAGCATGTTTAAGTTGGGCAGAGTTCTGGTTCAACTCCAATTACAACAGCTCAGCCAAGCTGACTCCTTTTAGAGCTTTATATGGTCGAGATCCACCTCAATTATTGAAGGGCACAACTATTCCTTCAGGGGTGGAGGAGGTGAACAAACTGACTAGAGAAAGGGATGAGTTATTAGACCAGCTAAGAAGGAATTTGCTAAAAGCCCAAGACCAGATGAGAAGTCAAGCAGATAAGAAAAGGAGGGATGTGGAATTGCAAGAAGGTGACTGGGTCTATCTCAAGATACAGCCATATAGGTTGAAGTCTTTAGCCAAAAAGATCAATGAAAAGTTAAGTCCTAGATTCTATGGGCCATATCAGATTGAAAAGGTCATTGGTAAAGTGGCCTACAAGCTAAAACTGCCACCTGAGAGTAAAGTTCATCCGGTATTTCATGTTTCTTTGTTGAAGAAAGCTATTTCTCCTACTGCCAAGTCCCAACCTTTACCTGCAATGTTAACTGATCAACTGGAATTAAAAGTGGAACCTATGGCTGTCAAAGCTGTGAGAAATTTAGCAGGAACTGCAGAAGTGCTAATACAGTGGAAGGATCTTCCAGATTTTGAAGCAACTTGGGTAGAGGAGTCAATGATTAAGCAGCAGTTTCCTGACTTTCACCTTGAGGACAAGGTGGCTCTTCTGGGGGGGAGTATTGTTAGACCTCAAATAAAGGAAAGATATATAGCTAGGACTCATGGCAAGTTTAGGAAGAAGCCTGAGTCATTAGTGAAACCTGTAACTGGCAGACAAATTAGTAATGCTTACCTGTAATAGCTTGTACAGAGGAGTAGTGACTTTATATAGAGGTCTGCGGAATAGGAGAGGGGGCGGTTATCATTTTAAGGTTGGTTAGGGAGGCTAGGCTCAACTCCTAGTGGTGTAACAGAATTCATTCAATAAAATAGAGATATTCTCGATTGTTCCATCATAATGCTTAATAAATTAAAAAGTACTTCTCGGTAGTTACCACTAATGGTTCTGTTCTTCCATAGATTTGATTCATAGTCAAAGTTGTGAGTTGTGGCTTTTCTGATATTTTGGCATCAAAGGATTATTTTAAAATTTGTAGCCAGTATCACTCATCTGTCTACAAACTTAAATCTGTCTGTTTGCTGTATGAAACATATGTAGTTTGTTTTCCACAAAATTCTCAATTAAAGAAAAAGATGTGTAATACAGTCATGGCTTTAGTATGGACATTAGATATTACTTTTAGGCTGGCAGATAATGCAACATCTGTATTCTGTAGCAATATAAACTATCTGATTGTTTTCGCATTGCTGCTGCCTTATATAGTACGTGCATGTACTATACTCTTGAATGTATCAT
Organism: Glycine tomentella; assembly: GCA_007407185.1. NCBI lineage: Eukaryota > Viridiplantae > Streptophyta > Magnoliopsida > Fabales > Fabaceae > Glycine > Glycine tomentella. Next base: position 254,842 of record PYAF01004607.1, read on the forward strand.
CATGGTTAAATGTATCGCTTGTGTTTTAAGTACAATTATAAAATGAAAGTGAAGGTTGTTTCAAGCATATCCATCTACAGGCATAATAATTGTTGATTCACACCATGTTATATTTTTATTATTAGCAGACCAAGTAAAATTATTTCTGAAATAGTTTTTGTTCTTTTTTAATGCTCGTTAATGTTTTTTTTCTTTTCTTGGCATCACCCACTTTTTAAGCATGAGGAGTCAAGTTCATATTCATCTAGACTGTCAAGGAAAGGAAAAAGGCATATTTCCAATGGTAAGGGAAACACTACTGTGGCTGGACCTTCTCGTAAAGGAAGAAGACTTGCGAGAGATCTTGTTGATGAAGTGATGTTGGGTCCTTCAATTTTGGATTTAACCACAGATGACCACCTTTTTAGAATGGATAGACTACAATCTGATGCTGCAGCTACCTCTAGCCTTTCTGGTGGTGCCAGTAATAGCATTGTTCTACAAAATAGTGAAGGACCTAATGCTGGATTAAGTAATCAACGTAGATCTATCAATGGTGGTTCAAATGATATTGAACATATCAAAGATTCAAGTCATATATCTACACCTAGAAATTCAACTTTGTTTATTGAAGATCCACTACCTATGCCACAAATGTCAATTGATTTGTGTTCCAGTGATGATGCAAAGTTCACAGATGGTGATCAGGCTGATAATGTTGCTGGTTTACCTACTTCAACAGAGATGTCATGTGTTATATGTTTCACAGATTTCAGCTCAACACGAGGGATTCTGCCGTGTGGACATCGCTTTTGTTTTCCATGCATCCAGAGTTGGGCTGATCATAGTGTATGCATTTTCTTTTATCTGTCACTGTTACGAATAAAGCCTATTTATTGATAAGTATAATCTTCTCTGTAGCATGCCATTTTCTTTTGACTAGATTTCAAAGTTGTTCTCTAGTTTTTTAATCCTAACCAAAACAATGTGATCTAGCTTTCATTCAACCAATATTAATTTGGCTTCTGATTTCTCATTGGGAATTTGAGGCTCCACCTAATTGAGTTTGTTGTGCCTTATTTTCTTAGTGAAACCCCTTGTGCAAATATATTTATAAATTTTTTCCAGTCTCTGTTACTGATGCAATCCTTTGATTTGATGGTGTTCCAAAAGGTCCTATTTAAAGATTTGGGTGTATTACGTCAATCTTGTTTGTCATGTATAGCTCATTAGCTTTACTCTCTAATGTCATTTGGATGTTTCTTTCATTCTCATTATTGCTTTTCAATATTTATAGACCTCAATGAGAAAAACATCAACATGCCCTTTGTGCAAGGCAAGTTTTATGATGATTAAGAAAGTTGAGCATGCAGCCACCGCTGATCAAAAAGTTTACTCCCAGACAATCCCATGTGACAATTCAGCCTCAGTTATTTTTATCCCCATGGATAAAAATTTACCAAATAATATCTTTGAGGTATGCGTATCCATTAAACTATATTGGTTCTGCTACATAGGGTGTTATTTTCATTTTATTTTCATATTATTTGAAATCAAATAGAGGACGAGCCTTAACTCAATGGTAAGATTGCTACTTTATGTCCTAGTGGTCATGGGTTCAATTCTAAAAATAATCATTCTGCTTGTGGAGTTCAGGGTGTGTACATTTACCTTGGAGTAATTTAAAGAGGGAATTTGTTCTTGAAACTATTAGAGAGACTATTAAAAACATATTTAGAGAGAGAAGAGGAAATAAGTGGCCAGGCATAGACACAGGGCTGACTGTGAAGGATATTTGTTTTGAAGGTAAAATTTTGAATAAGTGGTTTCTAGATTCGTGATTATATAATAACAGTTTTAGTATGTTTACATTCCATACAATCCAGACATCTTTAAAAATAGTGTTATTCGCTGAAAGCCTGTCATAGAGTGATCTAGAGGAATTTAATGGCTTTCATTTGCTCTTTGCTTAACTTGGACGGTTCATATATAACTGGCAGTTTAATTGGTTGTGCTACAACCATATGGTGAAGTGAAAAGATCTTTATCGGGCCAAAAAAGATAATAACAGATGAGCTGGCTACTTTTGTTTTACTATAATGCTTTATGTGTGGCCTTTTCCCAGCCATCATTTAGATCATTTTAATAGATTTGCCTTGCCTGTTAAGGGTTCTTGTTTGTGTAATAAATCAATATTCTAAGTTTCTAACTGCCAGCCTTTTGATACCCATGATTTGGTAATGTTGGATTTCTGTTAAAATAATATTTTTGCTGAATTGCCCATTATTAGGGAGGCTATGATTCCCATGATCCATAAAATTTATAATGGATGATTAGCATGATTGAATATGGTTATAATGCACCAAGAACAATACGAACCAGAAGAAAATATTTCTGAAATGACATAACGGGTTGCTTTTTTTTTTTTTTTTTTTTTTTTTTTTTTTTTTTTTTTTTTTTTTTTTTTTAAATTACCATTTTTATGATAATTTCCCTAAATATTCCCTTCTTATGTGGTTTCATTGTACTTATTTCCATGGAGAAGGATTGTATTGACAGCATGTGTTACTGTTCAATCTTGAGGTTATAAGAAAAGTGTCTTCTAATTTGCATATCATGTCCAAAATTAATAAATAATTCTGTTAAGAACTGTGGCATTGTTCTGTGGTAGGGCATCTATATTGGATTGGTTTGCTTCCTTAAAACTTTGTACTTTTGATAACATGTTCGAATAATTCATTATGGTCCATATTTTGACTGGAAGTGTATACACCTTTTAATATGATTTGTCACTTGGTGGTTTGTCTTTTGCTTATACAGTCTGCACAGGAAAATGCTTGTGTAGTTTGCCGTGGTCGGGAACCAGAGGATCTCCTTGAGAGTTGCGATGTTTGCCACATTCGAAAGATCCATTCCTATTGCATGGACCCCCCTCTACGGCCATGGATATGCACTCACTGCAAGGAGCTTCGGATGCTCTATCGTAGTAATCACTCATATTAATGTGCATCTTTTTATCATGTTCAACTCTTTGGAGTACTGAGTATGTCCTGAGTTGGTACATCATCTGATGAAATTCATTGATTTTGGGGAGCTTCTTCTCATGCTGCAAATCTTAGGCGGAACTGTAATCAGTTGCATTTTTAAGTGACTTAATTGTCAACAAGAAAACTTTGAAAATGTTAAAAGTTTTTGATTGGAAAACAAAGCCTTGCTAAGTTAACATGTCATCATCTTGGACAATTTTTATATAACTATGGGCCAATAGTAAAGTCACACCTTGCTGATAGGTTAATTATAAGTTAAATACGGAAATCATCTTTTTACATATATAAAGATATGGAAGGTTGCATATATAGTAATCTTTATTCATATCCTAAAAAAGCGAGGAGTTTTTTTTTAGCGTTGGGATATGTTAGTTTTTGTAGATAGATGTCAATTATTACAATCTTTTAATTTAAAAACATTTTCTGAAAAAAGTTCTAACAAATTTGATTTGATTTGGATGTCCCTTTTGGAGTAATTCAGTCCTAGAATAAGCATGACATGAGTTGAAAGAGTTCAACCGAATTTCAATCTAGGATTCCAATAATTATGTTGAATTGCAAGTGCACATGACAATGAAACAAGCACAAGGCATGCACATATTAATTGTCGTGTGTGCATTGTTTGTACAACAATTATCATATCTATCAAATTTCTCACTATCAAAATATAATAATGTAACAATTGTCTTCAAAATGTCTTTAAACCGTGGCAACCGGTAAATGCCACTAGGCTAATAATTCAAGATGTTGAACATTATTGTACATATTCAGTTCAAATCTTTGAGATTTAAGGTGCGTTACAAAATAAACATAAAATCAGTATAAATAACTCTTTATTGTGTCATTATTCCTAATTTTTTTTTCTTTCATAAGAATTGAAGATATACTAAGAGTTTATAATAATTTATTACCCTCTTCGATCAATTGAATTAAACTCATTGATTCCATTCTCCCCTCATTTAATGTAAGTACTTTATTTGTCTGTTGATGGATTGAGTTCGACTGTTCATCACTCATCACTTGTGCATTATGAATTCGGAGCAAACTGAAAATTGTGGTCGTATTGAAATCAGAAGATTCATTTACCAAGTGTTGTTTGTCTATCTTTTGTATCTTAATCCAACCAAAGAAATTTTCTAGGTTTCATGAACCTACTGGCTAGCTGGGCCCCTGGTCCACACTCTCCTAAAAAGAACATTAATGTGTTTCGTTTGCTCCACTGTCATTGAACATAAAGTAGTGATATTTATACAAAGAAAAAAAATCTCCCAAGTTCCATATTCACATATTTTTTATCACAACGATTCATTTCTTTTTTCTCATATCAATGCTTGATTTTATTTGAGGTTTTTGGGGCATGTTAGATCTGTGTTAGATAGATTACCGTTCTGTATATTCTTTCTGCTGTTCCCTATCGGTGTTTTTATGTCGGATTAATTGTTGATTGTTTTGCTTTCAATGTGCATCGTTTTTGTTGCTTTCAGGTTATTTCTGTGGCCCTACCACTACGAGAAAGAAAGAAAATGAGACGGCACAATCTAGGATAATCCCCTTGGTTTTTGGCTTTGCCTTCTTGGTGTGCCTTTAGGTTTTAGAATGCACATGCTAGGGTTAACTTGTCTTGACATTATAAGAGTAATTTTGACCCTTCATTTGACATTTTAAAGAAGTTGTTTGACACATTAATTTTTTAAAATTAAAAGAAACTACTTTATTTATAAAACTTTTACTTTGAATTTTAATCTCACAAATTTTATTTTTATGTACTTTTAAATATATTTTTATCTATTCTCATCACATAAAAAATAGTAACAAAAATAATTTTAAAATAATTATTATAATCTTTAACAAATTATTATAAAAGTTAATAAATTTATTGTACAAAACAACTTTTTTACTATTAATGTCAATGTATATACTAGTTATTTGGATTTTTTTTTAATTCAACTGATCACCTCGTCGGTATTGTAAATATGCCGTTACAAATAATCAAGCCAAAGTAATTTTGATTTTAAAGTTAAGCTAAATCTGAATAAAAAAGAAAGAAAGTAAAGCTAAACCAAAGATAGCTTGTTTTGTCAAGTATAAGGATAATAATTTTTGTCCTAATACATGACAAAACAAGCTGTTTGAAATTACTTGGGTAGATATTAAACTAAAAAAATGGAATAAAAAGTAAGTTGAATTAATTCGTGCAATTCATTCGTACTTACCAGCATTTTTCTTCTTTTAACTATAGGTGTATTTCACTTCACTGAACTAGCTAATATTGCAATATTGTCATGCCAGCCAATTGAGCAGTGAGTTTCTTAGCACAGCAGATTTTATTTAGAAAATTTCAAATCATCCAAATCTAAGGATCTAAAGATTTGTTCTCCCACGAATAAAGATTTCTTGGCCAAACTAAGCTGTTATTAAGCTGTGGGGAGTGTACGAATCTGGACTTGGTTTTTTTGAAGGAAACAATTATGCTAAGTCGTTTTTTCATTCAGAAGTATCTTGGTGCCCACTCTGATGTTTCATTTTCATGTGCAAACAATGCATATTTCATGCTTTATCCTCCTTTGTCCTCTATCGTCAACCTCACATCAATAGTTTCACGTGCAGCCACTTGCCACTTGCCACATCACTATTCCTCATCTTTAGTCTGCCACTGCACTAATTCTGCTTGCACCTAAAATTATATATCTTGCTTTATAATGCACCACAAAAAAAAAAAAATAATGTTGCTTTATATAACTAAGAATGTTTGTCCATGTCTGAATATTTTTAAGAAATTAAAAGTAATTTTTTTAATTAAATGTCTAATATTTATAATTTTTTAAAGATATTATTATTCTAAATAATGTGTTTTTATTGTAGTTTTAATAATTTTTATTAATTATTTAATAATTTTTCTTAATACAGTTATTAGCAAGATTTCATCATAAATTATTGGAAGAGAAAGGAATTTTAAATAAAAATATACTCTTAATTATTCGAAATGAAAAGTACTTCTTCCGGACTAAATTATAAACAATATTTTTTTTATTTGAAATATAAATAAATTTTAACTATTTTATCTTATTTAATGGTACAATTTATAAAATACTCGTCAATTAATTTTGATTTTATTTTTAATGACTCTTTTTTATTTTTGATATCAAATTTTTAAGAATACTTTAGAAAAAATATTTTTAAATGTTTTAATAAAACTAAATAATATTAACCAACTTTCTTAATTAGTGTAAAGTTATATTATTTTGCTTATATTTCAGTATGGAGGGAGTACTTTATGTAGAAAGAAAATTTGACATTATACGAATTCAAAAACTATTAATCACTTTAGTAAATATGTTTTTAAAAGAGTTTTATTAAAAATTTAAAAATATTTTTTCTAAAGTATTCTT
>PYAF01004608.1:0-34373 GCA_007407185.1 Glycine tomentella
AGTAAAGTTCCTAGAAATTCTATTCTAGATTTTCTTGTCACCTATTAGTAATTTATTACCTAGGAGTATTGTATTGAAATTTTTCTAATCTCTATTCTAGGTAAAAAAAATCCTTTAATCACATATTACTAATTGATCTAAAACATTTCCTAAATTACACATTTAACACGTATATAAAAATATTGGGGTGTTACATATTCCGGGTACAATCAAATTGCTATGTACCCGGGCGATCAGGAGAAAACGACATTCAGAGGAGGCGAGGCAAACTACTGCTATAACATGATGCCCTTTGGTTTGAAGAATGCAGACGCCACTTATCAGCGAATGATGAATAAAGTCTTTGCTTAACAACTCGGCCGCAACATAGAAGTATACGTAGATGATATGATAGCCAAAACAAATACGACTGGAAATCATATTCATGACCTGGAAGAGACATTCCGCAGACTAAGGGAGCACAACATCCATTTGAACCCGCTTAAATGTGCATTCGGGGTAACGACCGGGAAATTCCTAAGGTTCATGTTGACCCACAGGGGAATAGAAGCCAACCCAGACAAGTGCAAAGCCGTGTTGAACATGCAATTCCCGGCCAATAAAAAGGAAGTGTAACAACTAACAGGAAGGATAGCCGCGCTGACGCGCTTTCTTCCAAAATCAGCGAAAAAAGCAATTCCTTTCTTTAAACTTTTGAAAAAGGAATCCAGTGTTGGGTGGAACCCGGAATGCGAGACGACCTTCAAAGAAATCAAGGAGTGTCTAGCCTCCCCTCCAATGCTGTTGAAACCGGAGAGATCAACAAATCTCAATCGCCGGTATACTTTGTAAGCTGAGCTCTCAAAAATTTGGAACTGCGATACCAAAAGTTGGAGAAAGTAGCATTTGCACTTCTCGTCACTGCCAAAAGACTCCGCCCATACTTCCAAGGCCACACCATAGTTGTTTGAACCAATCAACCAATTTGGAAAATCTTACACAAGCCAGATTTAGCTGGCAGAATGATGAGTTGGGCTATTCAGTTGTCCGAGTTCGATATAAAATATGAAGCCCGACATGCAATCAAATCTCAAGCTCTGGCCGACTTTATGGTGGAGCTAACCCTAACGATTAGAGGTGGTGCTGAAGTCTGGAAATTATATGTGGATGGCTCGTCCAACACAAAAGGAAGCGGAGCCGGATCATAATCGAGAGTCCAAAAGGGATATCCATCGAACAATCACTGCAGCTCAACTTCCTGACTTCAAATAACCAGGCTGAATATGAAGTGTTGATAGCTGATTGATACAAACCAAAGAACAAGGAGCTCAGAAGGTAAATGTGTTTACCGAATCCCAGCTCGTCATAGCGCTAATTGAAGGAAGATATCAAGTGAAAGGACCTTTACTAGTCAAATATATGAGCGGAGTCAAAGAAATAATTGCCAAGTTCGATGAAGTCATTGTCTCCCATATTCCCAGATAAGAAAACGCCCAAGCCGACATACTATCCAAATTGGCAAGTACTAAGGGCACGGGCAATCACAGAACGGTCATTCAGCAGGAGATCTCCCAACCCACTTGTGTAATGGTGATCTCGGTAACCGAGGACTGGAAGAGGCCCATAATCAGCTACTTAGAGTAAGGAATAGTACCAGTTGATAGTATAGAAGCCAATAAATTAGTCCGAGATGTGACCATGTATACCATACAGGACGAAGAACTATATCGCAGGGGTCCACACACTCCAACGTTGCTATGCTTGGGCCCAGACCAGACCGACTATGTGATGGCCGAGACACACGAAGGCATCAACGGCCAACACATGGGAGCAAAAGCCCTAGCAATGAAAGCCCTTTGGCTTGGTACTACTGGCCAACAATAAAGGTAGACACCTCAAACCATGTAAAAAGATGCGAGAATTGTTAGAAGCATGCCAAAATCGTATGGTCCTCCCCCATCGAGCTGACATCGATCACGACACCTTGGCCTTTTTACAAGTGGGGAATAGATCTTCTAGGACTGTTTAAAGCGATAGAAGGACAGATGAAATGGCTAATCGTAGCTGTCGATTACTATACAAAATGGATCGAAGCCGAACCATTAGCCACCATCACCTCGGCCCAAATCCAAATTTTTTTTTAGAGAAGCATAATATCAAGATTCGAGATCCAGGCTGAAGTCATTACGGATAATGGAACTCAGTTCACTGATAAGCGGTTCAAGGAGATGATGGCTAGTTTCCACATTAGGCACCACTTCTCATCTGTGGAACATTCGCAATCCAATGGACAAGCCAAAGCTGCTAACAAAATCATTCTAGATGGGCTAAAGAAACGAATGCATGAGGCCGGCTCTAGTTGGGTGGAGTAGCTGTACTATGTCTTGTGGGGACACAGGACTACGACCAAGATGTCTACTCAAGACACCCCGTTTAGAATGACATACGGATGTGAAGCTATGATACCTGTGGAAGTCGGACAACCTTCTTGGAGAAGAAAGTACGCACTCCACGAAGGAGAGGACAATAACAGCGAAGCATTGGCCGATAAACTAGAGCTAATAGAAGAGGTCCGGGCTACGGCACACCACCGAGATCTAGCTGTGAAGCAGATGACAGCCAAAAAGTTCAATAAAAAGGTAAAATCGAGGAGTTTCAAGAAAGGCGACCTAGTTTTACGAAGGGTCGATATCGGGAACATAAATGCCCGAGATGGGAAGCTAGCAGCCAACTGGGAAGGGTCATTCTGGGTTACACAGAACCTCGAATAGGGGGCATATATTTTAGAGACTTTTGATAAAAAAAAAAGCGATCAAAACGCACCTGGAACGCAGACAAGTTGAAAATATACCAGAGTTAGAAGTTCGCAGCCATGAGCTCAGTTACTAGTTATTATTTGTAGTAGGGACTTGGCTTTCCATTCAAGTTTTTAATATTGTTTATAATTCATGTGTTTCCCGTTAATTGAGAGTATGAGTTGGGGTCGATTATTCCGACACTTGTGCTCCATACCAATCTCTTTCATTGAGATCATGAATATGGTTATTCCCAATGCTTATCAATAAAATTTTATCTTAAGGAAATTAAAAGTATTGTGCACGACATGTGATATCTATTGTCCTATACGATGCTAATGTGTAGCCAAACCTTGATCAGGTTGACATAATCAGTTGTTAATAACGATTATGTTACATATTAAGTATTGACTGGATACGAAACCTGGAAAAAGTTTAAACCGGAAACGAAACACCAATGTTTAACTTGGACAATATTATACTTGGCCGTTGGAGCCAAACGAATATATAACAAGCATGCCAAACATATAACACTACTACAATTAAAAAGAGAAATTGTACGAGTACACATATAAAGCCGGGAAGGCACCTGACCAAAGCAACAATATCTTAAAATTTAATTACAATTGGCATCCCGATCCTTCAAACACTCATTTTCCAGAGGATTGAACTTGCATGTTGGATTGATGGGTAGAGGTCACCTTTTCCCTTGGTGTTGGACCCTCGTCCATTGGGACTACGGAATACTCAGGAGGAGAAAGAAGAACCAACTTACCATCATCCACATAGGCTTGAAAATGCATCTCGGTCGTGTGTTAAGTTCGATTTAAACAACGTATCTGCTCCAGCGTGTTCTTGAAGGACTCTTCCACTGTTGTAGCCAATGCATCCCCCGCCAAGACAGCATCCTCCTCGGCTGCCTGCAATTGAGACTCTGTCTTCTGCAGCTTCGACTCGGCCTCCTTGCACTCTAACTCTGCCTTCTCCGGTGTAGTCTTCAACTCGTTGAGGTGCAAAGTTAGCATCGAGTTTTTCTTCCGCGAGGTCTCTAGGGCGGCCTGTGCGCGCTCCACGGTTGCCTGTGCACAATCAGCACTCTTCAGCGCAGTCTGGACGTCCAGACGCAAAGAGGTGTTGGAAGCTTGTCCGCGAGGAGCTCTTCATGCGCCTTCTTGGTCTCCTCGCTGGCAGCATCAAGCTCATCTGACATTTTGTTGTGCTTGGCTTTCAGATATGCCAAACTTTGCAGCAAGGCAACACATTTGAAGGCATTTTCTTCAATTTTGCCAAGCTCCACAAAGTCCTCATCTAAAAGGGTACTGGAGTCGACAAAACGGGGAGGGGGGGGCTTTGACAATTCCGAACAGCTCATCGGTAACCCCCTCCTCCCAGAGGCTTCCCGGTAAAGATTGAGAAGTTGTATCGGGAGGGGGAGGAGCAGAAGAAACCGGCAGTGGCAGGAACATCTCAAGGACATCAGCCCTTTGAACAGTTGGTGTCGGGGTACTCTTCTCAACAGGAGCCATTTCTAACTGCCCTGGTTGGACAACCTTGCGCTTCTTTCTCTTCTTCAGGATGTCGAAGAAGGGAGGAGGTTTGGCCTGCTTAGGGGGTTGCACTTGTTTGGCCTTAGCCGCTTCAGCAGAAGAAGCTTTAGCCTTAGCTGCGTCAGCAGGAGCTCGAGCCTTAGTGGCTTCGGCAGAAGGAGCTTCAGCTTTAGCTGCCCCGACGGCCAGAGCTTTCTTTTCGGATGTCTTCTCTGCCACAGCAGCAGTTGGGATGGAAGACCCGGCCTCTGTTGGCTTTGGCGGGTTTGTTGCCGGGACGACTGTCACAGGAGCTATAGCAACGGCCACTTTCTTAAACTTGGTGATGGATGACGGCTGGGGTCCCATGTCATCAACTGCGAAATGGAAATAAATAGTTAGACCAAACAACAATATATACAGTACATCCACAACTTGGACACATCCATACTGGATTCAGCAGATAACCCGGCCTGGAGGTTGCGGATATAAGCAGCAGCATCCGGTGAGCCATAGGCTCCCACATATTCTGCAATCTGAAACACGGACGAAGCGTCAGATTCTGACAAATCCATCTCTGCGAATCGGTAGGAAGCCAAGGGAAGCTCATGATGGACACGAGACCAGTAGAGGGGAAACTTCCACTCTACATCTATTGACTTGGGACCAGGCAAAAAAAAGGGTTGTTTTCCAGGTTCGATGACAACTTTAAAATATTTATTTTTAAAGTTTTTGAAGGACTCGGTATATACAGTGAAAAATTTACAATTTGAGCGATCCCGGATTGAAACCCACCCTTCCTACTAGGAGGCTCTTTACCCGTCCTAACAGTATGAACAGTGAAATAGTAAAAGAAAAGCTGAACAATACAGGGGATTCCCAAGTCTTGACAAACGAACGCCTAAACAGGTAACTACATCTTTGTAAAAGAAGAAAAAATTAGGTTCAGTCCCTTCTCGAACTGAACAATGGGCTCGTCCGGGTTGGGAGCACGGATAGAGAAGCCATCTTGATTTCCAACCAGGATAGCAGCGATAATTCCCAGTTGTAAGTTGGAAAGGGTATTCAACACCTCATAGGTGACCCATGGAAATTTAGAGGCCAAAACAGGATGATAGTCCGAATGAGACTCGGCTGATTGGGATTCAGCGACCATCTCTGATGATGGTGGATCCATATATACCTACGTAAAAGAAAGAAGAATCAGTAAAACATACCTGCAGGCGAAAAATGGGGCAGATGAATAGATGAAGGGACTAAAGTGTTGACCTCGGCAGAACTGACTGACTAGGAAGACAGTCTCTGTACCAACACCTCTGTTCGGAGCGTGGTTCTCGGTTTGAGAAAAAGAATAGGGTTGTGTCGGCATGATCCAAGTATTGAATTAGCCATCCAGTCAAACCCGATATGTAAATAGTGACAACTCTCAGAAACACAGTCAAAACAAGGGTCATATCGAGTTTCAAAGGAGTCATCTAAAGACGAAGATTGAGTGGTTGACTGAAGGTCCAAGGATGAAATGGAAGGATTGTGAGGAGAATCCCCAAGTGCAGATTTGGGTTTACTTTGCTCGGAAACCGAACGAATCCTAGGATTAGAAATGCCAGTTCCCCTGGTAGTCGAAGGATTCCTAAAGCTAGATTGGGGTTTATTTTGGTTGGGCAACACGGGGACATCACGTTCAAATATATTAGCGTTTTTGGTAGCAGGGACAGAAATTTTAGTTTTCTTGGCAGAACAAGAACCACCAGTGTAGGCACGCAAGAGATCTTTTCCCTTTCCTCTTTTGAAAGGGGCATTCCAAAAAATCACCACCCAACTTTGGGGGTGATGGTTTTTTGTAGACGTTCTTCCTCTTCATGAGTGAGTTTCATTATAGAAAAAAAGAAATAAAATGAAATCCCCTGTATATGTATGCAGAGAAATTGCAAGAATGCAAGTTCAGATAAACAAAGGAAGCGACTCAAGAATGAAAACCCAGAAATAAGAAGATATCAAAGGAGAAGAGCAGATGATGCATGATCAGAATAATAATAAGAAAGAAATGCTAGTGAAACTATAAAAAGAAGAAGCGAGGATACCTGGTGTGAAGAAAGTCCTGAAGAACTTGGTAGTGGAAGATGATGAACAACAAAGGGAAGAACGCGAAAAAGCAGAAGAAAATTGGCAGAGGGAGATGAATGCAAAGTGTTTGTGATAGGCAATGGTGGAAAGAAATGACCCTCAAAAGGAAATTCGAAATATAAGGGGGAAAGTGTAACCTCCAATAGCACGAAACGAAACAGAGGTACAACTGGCACAAATGAAACGTCAAGAAGGGTAAAAGGGTAAAATGTATTCAAGAGTTGGGGCTAAAACAGGAAGGGAGATTTTAATATCATGATTAAAGCGTGAAACGAAATGACTGCATATTTAAATGCGTAGACTGCACGCTATAGTTACAGACAAGACATAATGATGACGTTTCACCGTAACCTTCTTTGCCCTGGATAGGTGGACACGAAGTCACTAAACTGAAAAGACAATATGAACACCTCGTCAAGGAACGATTATTAAAATGTTAACTTAGACGCACCCCAGCTATAAAAAAACTTTGATACCTTAACCCGGTGTAACAGTATTTCAGAACATCCTGGTGGGGGTAAATCAATTGATTGGCACAAAATAGAATTTTGGTGGGGTTGGCCAGGGTAAGAAAAAGAACACCTTGATAGATCTAGGCATATGAAGGGCGTCAAAGCAAATGATGAAGTCGATCAAAGTACAGATGCATCCCGGTTATCAAAAATCCTTGATAATGGGGCTGAGGGCAACTGTTACGGATGTGATAAATGAGCTTAATCATAAGGCCCATTAAGGAGTAGTGGGCACTTGATTCCAACTCATAATATGAATGTGGACCACGACTGTTTCAAAGATCGTGGTAACAAGCAGTTAAGATCTTGACAATGATTATCGGGAGGAAATCCACAACTGATTAAGAGGTAAGTGTTGTATAAATATGCAGTGATTACAGGGGAAAAGGTACACAATTCTTACTCTCTTTATTTCCTCTACACAATGCACACACCCCACATCAATTGTGGTGTTATTGTTCTAGGCACTGTGATCTTCTTCTTTGGGGTATTTCATCTCTATAAATATTCTCAGAAGAAGAGAGGAAGAGTTTTAATCGAATAACAAATCACTAACACACTTGCTGGACATTTTTGTTCGCACGAATAGAACAAATATATTATAAAAATTATACAAAAAATTAAGAAAGTAATATAATTTTATATATTTTAATAAACAATATTTCTCATTTTAATCTTTTGACTGATATTCTAATAACATTAGTTATTATTTGCAATTATGAAAAAACTTATAACTACTTTTGTATTGATCTTCAATTTGAAATTTTATTTCGACCATTTTCAAAATAAAATTATTTAGTAAATTATCAAAATAAATCCTCAATTCTTATTTGAGAACAACAAAATCAACACATAAAAATGTTGTAGCTAAGTTTTCTCCAACAATATATCCAAGATTATAAATAAGTGGACCACCTTAGACCGCATAAGTGTTCCAGGCCACGTTAGTTAGATGTAACTTTACGATAGTGTAATAATTTTTTTTTTAAAAAAAAATTACTCAATAACTTTACTTTTTGTAACTTAAAAGCTAAAAGATATTATAAAATAAAAAGAAATATGTAAATTAATTTAATTTAAATAAAATTATGTTAATGATAAGAAAAAAAAATACAAAAAATCATTAATTTTTAAAAAAAGGGGGTCATTGGACTAAAAAAGAGAAGAAAGAGGAATCCGTATGTGAATTGTTTAAAATGTAAATAAATTCTGAAATCAAAATATAATTAAAGAAAAAAAAGCCTAAAAAAATTGCGCTAAATACTACATTTGATTGTTGAAGTGCGTTTATGCTAGACATGACCATTGCTTAATTTCTTACAACTAGGTGTAAGTTGTGACTTAGGATTTATTTGTAAGTTGTTACTTTGCTATTAGTATTTTATAAAATATTAGTTTCTAATTTTTTTAATTTATTTTCCTTTTGTTCTTATATATTTATTAGATTTTTTTTAATCTCTACTATTTTTGGTAAAATTTTGTGTCTCTTTATGTAATTTTCTATTTTTTAACTAGTTTTTAATTATCTGTAAATTTTTAAATTTTCAATTAATTTTTCAATTAACTTTTCAATTACCTTTTTAATTAATTTTGTTAAATATAAGCTTAAAAACCATTTAAAGAGGAGTTATATTTTTTATTAATTATTCTATGCAGACGAATGAAAGGTCAAACTTTTATTTGACTGGGGTTGTGTTTAATATATGAGAAATGTTTTAACTAGTTAGGTATTATTTTCGGGATCACTGTATTATAAGTACTAAATATTTACTAGTTTTATTGATATTTACTGGTATTTATTTCAAATTTAATTTTAATATTATTTTAAAATATCAATAATTAAAAAAAATTATAAATAAAATATTTTTAAATAAAATTATAATTTATATATTCAAAATTATTTATTTATCATAAATTGTAATTATAATATATTGATATATTAAAAATGTTCATTTATCATAAAATTTAGATATATTAAATTAATATTTTTGTTGTGCATTACATAAATTAAAATATTAGTTTTAATATATTTTATTAGTTAAATTGGTTAATTTATTATGGGACCATTTGATTTTTGGACCAAATTTATCTAGCTTTGTTGAATAGTGACCCATTGTAGATCATGGTCGGGATTTGCGAATCCCTCTCTAGGGTTTGCTAAGTTCACCCCACTTATCACTTTTATAATTCTTGACGAAAATGCCCTTTACAAAAACATGTTTCTGATGTGAATTATTCACAATGAAAGTTGTTGTGTTATAGGGGTGAGACTTCACAACACACAACAATTGTACTTTTTAAAATTAACCAAAGGTATAAATTATCTTTCTTTAATTTAAATTAAATTAATTATGATAAAAAGTTATTATTATCATAGTACTCAAGTTAATTATTATATTCTAGTAAGAAAATAATTATTATATAAATTATATTTTTTAATAGTAATTGAATGAATCATGATACTAATTCGTATCGCAACTAAATCAATTTCTATTTAAAAGGGTAGCTTGCAGCGTTATTAACTTAATTTCAATTAGAAAAGAAATTTTATATCATAATTAATTGGGTAAAATATGTTTGGGATTCCTATAAAATTTGAAAAATACTAATTTTGTCTTCATAATTTTTTTATATTAATTTGATCCCTATAAAAATGAAACATATTTTTGCTAGTCCTTGGTGATAAGTCCATTAGATGGTCGATTTCCTGAATTAACTAACTCAATTATTTTCTTTTTGAATCTTCTAAAGCACATTTAGAATATACACCAGAACATGCTATTACTTCATCTTTCCCCCTAACTTCATTAGAAATTGTGAGAAAATCGCTCAAAAAAGTAACGAAAAATTGTAATTGTTTGGTGTTTAACCTCAAAAAATTATTGAATTTATTTACAATCAAATTACACGTTAAATTTGTTAGCCACATTAGATTATCATGTAACAGAGTTACCCTGAAACAAGTAAAAATATGTTTTATTTCTACATGGATCAAATTAATACAAAAAATTATAAAGATTAAATTAATATTTTTCAAATTTTATAGAGATTCAAATATATTTTACCCTAATTAATTTGATTATTATTAAAAAGGGATTTTCATGTCACCATTAAGGTAATTTGCATCATACTTAATTCAATTACTATTAAAATGGTTAATTTAAATTGGACATTATCTAATTTCAATTAAAAGGTATTTAGTTTTTTTTTTTAAAAAGTAACTTTTATTTTTTTAAATTGGACATTATCTAATCTCAATGTGTTTGGTCCTTGAGTGCATAATAGGATTTTTGGAAATGTTGATAGCACTTGTGTTGTCACGCAACAAGAGAATTTCCTGTAGCTCAACACCAAAGTCTTATAGTTGTTGCTTCAACCATAGACTTTGTGCACAACAGCTTTCAACAGAAATGTATTCAGCTTCAGCAGTGGAAAGGGCTACACATGATTGTTTCTTGCAATGCCAAGAAATCAGTGAGCTTCCTAATAAGTAACATGTACCACTAGTGCTTTTCCTATCCAATTTGCATTCTGCAAAATTTGAATAAGAATATCCAATTATGCTTATTGATGTACCTTTATGATACCATAATCCAACTTTTGGTGTGGATTTGAGATATTTGAGTATCCTTTTTACTGCAGTAAGATGAGATTCCTTTGGACTTGCTTGATATCTTGCACATAAGCAAACACTTAGCATTATATCCGGTCTACTTGTAGTTAAGTATAACAAGGATCCAATCATTCCTCTGTACTTTGACTCATCAACACTTTTTTCTCTTTCATCTAAGTCAAGATATGTTGATTAAGCCATGGAAGTTGCAACATCTTTGCACTTTTTCATTTCAAATTTCTTAATAATTTCCAAATAGTATTTTGATTGGCTGAGAAATGTTCCATTCTTCAATTGCTTTACTTGAAGTCCAAGAAAGAATGTCAATTTCTCCCATTATAGACATCTCAAATTCACTCTGCATAGAGATAGAGAATTCCTTGCACATAGACTGATTAGATAAACCAAATATTATATCATCTACATAAATTTGAACAATCAAAATATCATTGCCTCTTTTCTTGATGAACAAGGTTTTTTCCACTTGTCCTCTTATGAAAGAGTGGTCAATCAGAAATTTGGTCAACTTTTCTTACCAAGACCTTGGAGCTTGTTTCAAACCATACAATTTTTTTCTCAATTTGAAAACATGATTTTGATGTTTAAAATCAATGAAATCAGGAGGTTGATCAACATAGATTTCCTCCTCAATATATCCATTTAAAAAAGTACTATTAACATCCATTTGAAACAATTTAAAACTCATTAAAGCATGCATAAGTAAGTAGCAACCTAATGGCCTCCAATCTTGCAACTGGAGCATATGTTTCATCATAATCAATGCCTTCCTCTAGGTTGTATCCTTTAGCAACCAATCTGGCCTTGTTCCTTGTGATGATACCATTTTCATCAAGTTTGCACTACTACAAGAAACACATTTAAAGACGGTTCCGAAACCCCTATAAAGACGGTTCAAAGACTATCTTTGATACTAGCGACGTTGAAACATATGACATACAAAGACGGTTCATAGACTGTCTTAGAATATTTTTTATTTTATTTTATTTTTTTTTACATTTTTTTTCAACACATACGAAGACGGTCCTGTGAGGAACCGTCTTAGAAAGGGTGGTTTCAAAGACGGGCTTGCACTGTAACTGTCCTTGATTTTTTCATTTTTTTATTTTCTTAATTTTGTTTAATACATACGAAGACGGTCCTGCACAGAACCGTCTTAGAAAGGGTGGTTTCAAAGACGGGCTTGCACTATAACCGTCCTTGTTTTATTTTTTTATTTTTTTTATTTTTGTTTAACACATACAAAGACGGTCATGTGGAAACCGTCTTAGAAAGGGTGGTTTCAAAGACGGGCTTCCACTATAACTGTCCTTGATTGAATACAAAGACGGTCCTATTTTGAACCGTCTTAGAAAGGTAAGTTTCCAAGACGGGCTAGAATGATAATCGTCTTTGATTGGGGTGTTTCTAAGACGGGTTCTTAGAGAACCGTCTTAGAAAGGTGTTGATTTTTTTTTCTTTTAAATGCTTTATATATAAGATCCTGCCAAAAGTTCCTCTATTTAGCATGCTCAAAAGATGGTAAAAATTAAAAAATAACGAATGAAATTATTTCTACCTATCCACATGCAAAAAGGAAATAAAGGGTACTTGACAAGTAAAAGTTTAAGATACAAATCAAGATGGATTGTCAGGTCAAAAGCACAAGTGCAGGAGCTAAAAATGTCTCAGAATACATAACCATAGTATCCATGGTATTGGACAAACACTAAATATTCACTTCCATTGACCTTATACAAACTATCCCTAGTACCTTGTCCCCCTTAAACAAAAGGATATGAAAAACACTTAAGAACAGGATATAACGATATAATTCAATCATAAATTCAGGACACAAGTAAAAGAAATTAAAAAAATCAGCTAATTTTCCGTTGCTTTTAATTAAAATGCAAGCTTTTCTTGTGCATCAAGCACAATGTACTGACCTGGAATCATTTTGGAGGACTTCGCCAGCACCTGCAAGTCGCAAAATTAACACCACCAATTATAAAGTTTATAGCTTCATGCCAAAAACACTGAATGACTGAACAATAAGTCCACAACAAATGCTGCAGCATGCAGCATAAATATCAAAAGCTTGATTCAACTTAGATGCATCATATGGCTAGCTTGTTACCATCCTTTTTATTTTAATCCGTACATAATAATCATTCACTGAAGCATCATATACTATACTGTTATTTGCAGTAAAGTTTAAGCTTAACAAATTGATGAAGACAAAGTTATTTACAGGAGGGGTCGGTGAAAAAGAAGAAAATGGGAATTGCTAGATACTATACTGTAATAAATTAACAAGTAATTAAATATTCAATTACCTGTTTTGGTGCTGCAGCAGATCTAGACACAATTGCGTTGCTCCCCTGGCTGTTTCTTGAAGGTGACTCACTTCCACCTAAAGAGGGGTCATAACATCCTTACGCAATTGGAATTCTGGATCTGGTAATTCCAATGAAAATTCCAACTGGGGAAACAATGTCAATAACAAATCTTCATGGGGTGCTGGAAATGATAACAAGAATTCCAGCTGGAGTTCTGGGCATAGTGATCCTGGAAATGAAGATTCCAATCAGGGCAAGTAAAGCAATTGGAACTCTGAGAACAGTGGTAACCAGGCTTCTGATCCTAACAATAGCAATTGGAACTCTAACAAATCCTGTTGGAGTGCTGGGAATGAAAACAAGAATTCTAATTGGAGTTATGGGGATCCTGAAAATTAAGATTCTAACTGGGGCAACAAAAGTAATTGGAATTCTGGATCTGGTGATGCTAATCAAAACACCACTTGGAGAAGCAATAGCAGCTGGAACACAGCAAATGCCTCAGCGATGATGGTGTAAATGAAGATAAGGTAGAGGTTTTAGAGGTGGCTCTGATAGAGAGGGTTTTAGAGGTAGAGGTTTTCGGGGTAGAGGAGAATGTGATGGGTTTGGTGGCTGGGGAGAGCGTGGTGGGTTTGGTGGTCGGGGAGAGCGTGGAGAGCGTGGAGGCTTTGGTGGTAGAGGTAGATCGGACAGGGAAGGTTTTGGTGGTAGGTGGGGATCAGAAGGAGGACGTGGAGGCCGAGGCAGGGGAAGGAATGATCAATCTGGTAGTTGGAACAACAGAAGGGGTTCTGGTCAGGATGGGCCCTCTGACTGGAAGAAGGGGGCAGATAATGGTGGATGGAAGAATAGTAATGGATCTCAAGCTTGGAACCAGGATAGTGGTGACAAGGATAGGCAGAGCTGGAGGCAGGGAAATGCAGATGAGGAGCATCCTAGCTGGAACCGAGGAAGTGGAATTAATCAGAGCTGGAGTTCAGCAAGTGGAGCTAATGATAATGGATCTCAGGCTTGGAACCAGGGAAATGCAGATAAATACGTGCACATGGAAAGGAGAATTCATTTTGGAAAAGCCAGACAGATCTCTAATTGTGTTTTGTTGTGTTAGGTATTTTGTTTTTTCTCTTCTTTGTTCTTGTTTTGTCTTTTGGCATTCCGCCACCATAGACACTCCATGCACTGTTATTATTATTTCAGTGTTTGAAAGATTGAGTTGACGGGTTAGCTAATTGGCAGACACACCAGGACTGTATGTATTGAACTCATATGATATGAGAACCTTTGAACAAGGGGTAAGTGATGCAGCTACGGGCATAAAGCTTTATTAAATATTAATAAGCATTAAAACATTTATTGACAGATGCAAGCTACAACAAAAACTTTTAATGCTTGTCAAAATAAGATGGATAACGTGCATGGAGTTTAAGTTAACGTGGCCAACCTTAAGGTCATGACTTGAAGCACTGGCATTGCTCTTCCTGAAGCAGTTATCCTGAACTATGCATTCAAGATAGTTAAATAATCAATTTTATGATGAACTAGATGACTGGTGGCTAGCACATCAAGGGTTTAGTTTGCAAACAACAAACAAAAAACTTCAGTTCGGCTTCACAGAATAAAACAAGGATTTCTGTATGTTTTTATACCTTTTAAAAAGGAATGTCAACTAAACAGTGAGTTTAGCAGGTAGAAAACAAGTGATAGTTCAAGCTAAAGCACTAACACCAGACGTATGTACCATGTTCAAGGTAGCAGATCTAAGGTCTGTTTGGAAGAGATTATGAAAATAATTCATGATATGTCCATAAGTTGTTTTTAGCTTATTTCAATAAGCTATCCAATATAACTTATGAAAACAGTACTTTAACCCTACTCTCTTCAATTATTAAAACAACTTAAATCCAAAGGTAACCACTACTAACCATATACCGAAACACTATTATTTATGAGAACTTTTTTCCAGAAGTTGAAGGGTGATTAAAATAACAAGATGAAATATCATTCAAGGTCCAGTCTCTTGTTGTCACTTGTCACCCAAACCTGACTTTAACTCATCTCTGATATGGAAAATCATTGAGTACAAAGGGACTGCTTAAACCTGCTACATTGTTGGCAGAACCTTTGCTTGAGGCCAGCAACTGGCACCTCTGGGGTCTTGGAATGGAGTTCACACACCTTATGGCGCCTATGGTAATCTCACATATCTCTCAAAGACAAGGGGTCTAGATATCAATTTGTCCTCTCTCTCTCTCTCTCTCTATATATATATATATATATATATTCTATGAGAGCAAAGAGAAAAATAATAATGTGCAGAGAATTATAATTTATTTAAAAAAGCTCTATGTAAAAAGCATAAAACATATAAGTTATATCCACTTAATTTTAGGCATAACAACATTTCAAATTTAAAAAACAAAATAAGTATGTAAATTCGAAATTCTGAAATATAAATTGAAGAAAACAAACTCCTAAAAGCTAGGAAATTAAGATACGTACTCCACGTTTACTTGTTGTTACAACAGCAGCAACACTTATTTTTTTGCTAAGTATTTCCTCCTGCAAAAATATATATTTCCTTTACTCTTATCATATCAGACAAAAAACATATATGGAAATCATATTAAAAGACTAATTACATGAATGAGTAAACTGAAAAGACATCAAAACAAAACAAGTTTGACAAAGCCAGCTAATTCATGTGATTTGTAAAATCTACCAATCTGGATAACTAACCAGGAATAAAAGATATAACAAGAATATTGAAGAGTTTGGAAAGTGAAATTAAGATCTAACCAGGTCCATGGTCCAAAACAGACAAACAACATTGGTCTTATAAAATAATTTTACATGGATTTTGCAATTTCCAGACCAATTTTTTTTTTTTCAGAGAACCAAGGACTTTCAATTTGAACATGGATTGAAGTTTCTGCTTAACCTTGGCAACACATGTACAAGCAAAGCTGAACAAAACTTGCAAAACCATTGCCTTCAAGCCTGCCTAAGTCCATAAAGAGACTTATTCAGTTTGCAAACAAGTCCTGGTTTAGGTGATTTGTAACCTTGAGGTAAATCCATGTAGACTTCCTCAAACAGATCTCGTAGCTCAGGTGGTGATAGGTCTTTGGCTTCTATGAAAGAGGGCCCTGGATCATCCTCATCATCCTCGGATTCAGAGCAAGAAAATCAAGTAGTTGGGGAGGGAAAAACAGATGATGTATCACGGGAAAGTGAGAATAGAAGTTATGATGAATTGCTTAAAGAATTCCTTAAAAAAGAGGAAGAGCTGAAACTTTCCAACTTTAAACTTAAGCTCTCAGAAGAAGAGTTGAAGGTTCAAATTGAGAAAAGTGAGGGTCAGCTTAATAATGCATTGGTAGAATTAAAAGTGAAAGAGGAAAATCTCGAGTATGAAAAAGGACAGGTACTGGAGTTGCAAAAAACGATAGCTGATTTGGAAACACATGTTCCAGATTACAGCCTCAAAATTGCAAAGTTAGTGGCACAGTTGGAGTTGGCTGAAGAACAGCTTAAGATATCAGATGATGAAATTGCAAGATTAAAAGAGGAACTTAATAGCAGGTCATCGGGTACTCGTGAGTTGTAAGGTCAGCTTGATGTAGCATAGGATAATGAAACCAACAATGAACTTGAGGTGCAAAAATTGAAGGCTGATTTGATGGCCAAGCACAGTTGTCATTGGAGAAGGATCGGTTGCATTCTGATATTGCACATTTGTCAGAAGAGAACAAACAGTTGGGCTCCAGACTTGAGGAATATGATTCTAGAAGCAACATATTTGAAAACAAATCAAGGCTATTTCAAGCAGAAAAACTGAAACTAGAAGAGCTGCTTGCCACCCAACAAATGGTTTTGCAAGGTGAAATCAGTTGTTTGAAGGAACAACTTGATCAAAGAAGACATGATGTTGAAGCTGTGAATAACGAATTTGACAGGCACAAGCAGAAGTATGACGTGGTCATCATGACTGAAAAAGATGTACATCTTCAGTATATATATTTTATCTAAGCCCAGGCAAGCCTCACTCATAAGTATAATTCATATAGAAACACAATAAAATCATGACAACCAAAAAATTATTATAAATTTCTAAGACTCTTAAGAAGCTCCTTAGAGGTATACATGTTATGCTACTAGTATCAGTGAAAATATGAATATGCTGATTTAAAAGACCCAGAAGAAGTTCCTTATATATTGGTCAGACATAATATGCACCAGAGCCTATGAAGAATATTGAATAGAGAAATAACATCCATATTTTGTGGTAGTCATGTAAGAGAGCCTTCATGAGAACTTTTCCAATGTAGTGTTTCCATTTGATGTGTCAGTTCAACCAAATCAGCAAGCACTGGAGCAACCTTGTCTATCACTGGAGCAACCTTTTCAGCAAAAAATATGTCCCTGGAAAATAGAAAAAATAAATAAAGCTCCTTCCCATGGTACAACACATTAAACTCCAACAAACTTCTAACACTATGTGATAAGGGCACCAATAACACACTCCAAGTTACCAATATTAGTTTATCGCAAAATTCATATTTGTAAAGCATTTTCTACCACCACATGAAAATACACTAAACCTGGTTATCCCAAAACAAAGGCCCTTGGGCATGAGGTGCTTAGCTTCTTCAATCACTCAATATTGTAATCTAATATAATTATTTCAAATTAAACCCCATGCACAAGTAGAACAACTTGGATTAAAATCAACTAGACACTAATATCAAACTTATCACGTAAGCTTTTGAAGAAGATAGATGAACAAGCTTCTATAGAAGTTGAAGTATAAAAGTATTTTTAAGTATGAGAGAAACTCATCTCATTTTACTTTTTCCTTTTCTAAGTGCTCATGAAAAAGTTTCTCCAATAGGACCTAAACTTGTGAGGGAAAAACTAGACACTAATGTTTAAAACAACAAAGCACGGGCTAATTTTAATTTATGGGAGAAACATAAAACATTTTAGCTTCTCATATTTCTTCTACTCCACGTACTTATTGATCAGTTTATAAAAACAGGTCTAAACTTTTGAAGACAAAACTAGACACTAATATTTAAAACAACAAGCCACAAAATTGAGGCTTAGCATGTTTGAAGAAGGAATGTTTCAGTAACTTCTCTGCTGATGGCCTTTTTGTTTGATCTTTCACTAGGCACATAGCAACCAATTCCTTAAAAGACTGATCACAACTGGAAATACTTAAATTAAACTACGATTAAATAAGAAATACCTTATGACACAACAACCATATCAGAATCAAAGATCAATCTTGTGTGCCATGACTAATGAACTTAATAAAACTACAAGTATCATAATGATGACTCTTGTGTAACAGTGCATCCAGAAAGAACAACAATACCTTAGAGAACTTTTTATCTCGATCATCAAGTCCAGGAGGGGCATTCTGTATTGTCACTAGAAGAACCAATACATGAAATAAAAGTGAACTGTCTTTTTCCTTTATTACAAATTATATCACATAAGCTTCAATCGGTCCAATGTTAACATGTGTCTAGACATTATCTCTGAACAACCACTGGATCTAAATACCTTCAATGGAGGATATTTTGAAAATGGTGCATGGCCATGAGCCAACTGAAGTGCCGTAATCCCAAAAGACCAAATATCAGCCCTATCAACATTTATGCACATCAACAATAACAATAAACTTGGCCAATACCATTATTCAATCCTAGTAAAGACAAAAAATAAGGTTTTGCAGTCTATTGAACAACTTGTTTCAATAAACTTGATGGAAAAGCTTATTAGAATAAGCTCTTTTCAGCTTATTTCAATTCCACAAGCTTCACAGTTGACAGTCAAGTATATAATAAGCTCTTAATGCTAAAACCAAACACACCCTAAATCAGTTGAATGGATTTAAAAACCAAGAAGAACAACACAATATTGAAACTAATACAGTACACTAGCCATGCCCTTAATGCTTAAACACATTGGCAGCCATCATGTGTTTTGAGTTAGTTAACAGTAACATAAATGACAAGACAGGGTTTTGGTAATTAATTGGCAAAGACAGCTAAAAGATAGATAAAAAGAAGAACTGAATGAATGACTGACTGACTTGGAATTATAGCCACTTCCAGCTGCTTGCAGCACCTCAGGAGCCATCCTGTAGGCGTGAGAAAGGTAATGACAACATAGAGCATGCTATGTTGAGTTCAATTCTCATGTACACACAAAACCAAAAAGAAAGGACATTAAACACCCAATAGAATATTCAGACCTCACATGCTCTTCCTTTGGTCTCCCAAATGTAAAGAGTTGCATGGGAATAGCAGACCTATAATTACTGGACTGTCAATGCTTTTAATCAATGGAAAATAATCTCTGATACAATTTTTAAGGTAACTATATTATGTTAAAATAAATTTTTAGTCTTTTATGTTTTTAATTATATTCAGTTTTAATGTGGCTAAAACAACCCAAAATGTTAAATTGTTTTTTTTCTATATATATACCGAAAACATTTGGTGTGCGCCCTTTCAATTTTAACCAAAAAAGAACCTTCCTATCTTTATAATAACTGGTCGCATGAAGGCTAAAAAATGCAAGATTGGCCAAAAAAGAACCTGTCAATGCTTTTTGTTCATAGCTTGCAGACCCTGTCAAAGAATGCTAAAAAATGCAAGAACCAAGTAGTGAAATACATAGCTGGAAATCCTGATCAACTAATACTCACAAACATTTTTATGAAATCAAAATTAATATCAGTTGCATGAGACATACCTTCCTTTTAAAAAGTACATTAAAACATAGCACAAATATGCAGACTTTGTAGTATAAATCCCAATAGTGCTAGTTGCCCAATCCTAGCAAACAAGACCATATTAATCTATTTTTTTTAACACAATATATAGATTTAATGTTATATATAACTATATAAATGAAGGAAAGCAGAGTATAACATGGTTTTTGAAGGTGACATTCTCTTTCTCTTTCCGGCTTTTGAACTTAATTTACAAAATGCTAATTAAATAAGCATTATAACTCCCAAGCAAGCCATAGAACACTTGTAATATGATGCCTGAAAGCATTCCCAGCTGAGAAAATGAGTAAGGCAAAGTCAACAGAACCTGAGCAACCTGCGCATCACAAAATCCAAAAGAAAAAGAAAAAGAAAAATCATTTTTTAAAGTCCTATAGTTTAGCAGAAAAAGTAAATTATAAATTGAAAAATCAAGGGTCTCAAAAGAAAGAATAAAAACAAGTTGATTGAAATTGTACAATGACAAACAATAATTCTGACTGAATCTAGTGACTTATTATTGGATGGTGAATGCAAACTATAGTCAAACCAACTTGCTTGCGACATGAAAGTTGAAAATAACACCTAAATTTACCCATTGTCAATGATATATACAGAAGAGGATGCAATCTTCATAGGAAACAAACCTCAATTTTCTGTAGACCAGAACAAACAAGGTTGATTTTATGACTTATAAAAGGTCCAAGTCATAAAGAGAAATGAAGTTTCTTTATTAATATGTAATTGTTGTGATATCTTAATCGCATGAATATATCTTATTCTTATGCCTGATCATATAGATCTTTCCCTTCTTATAATTACTCCAACGAACTAATAAGAGTAAATATGAAGTTGCACATAGGATAAAAACAAAGCAAATTGAAATTAACAAGGGTGATTCTGAAACATAAGAATCCAACCAAAAGCTGCACCTAATACCCAATAGTACCAACCAATCAAGTATCAAACTTAGAAAGAGAGAAGAAAACAAATGTTTGCACCGAATTTACAGTTACACTAATAAGAATTCATCACAAGCACAGAGTAATAGCAGTTCAATTGATAATTGGATCCAAATCCATCCTATTCTTAACTACTACCCTGTCAACCATTCTGTCTCCTCTGTTGCGGGTGATACATTTTTCTACCAATTCGTTTCCCCTCTAAAGTTGCCCTATTTAGGTGGATTTTGTAACTGAGATATTCCTGTGCCTTCCATCGAACACGTTTTGTGCATGTTCATGGAATTATATATATTATTCCTTTTGCTTCTCATAAAAAACTCACAAGACACAAGCTCCCACAAATTAAACCCCCATATCCATCTGCACAGCCAAATGGCTCACAACACAACTTCAACAAGCTTTGCACTTGAAGGTTCAAACCTCACCCACAATAATCGTTATACACATTAGACACAAACAAATACGCAGTTTCAAGAACCTTATGTGGTAGTAGTAGTAGTAATAACAACCCAAAAACAACAAGAGAGGCTAAAGAAAGCAAAGCAAAACTGTCCTAAACAAGACATTCCTAAGAAAAAGTAAAACAAAAAACAAAAGAAGAAAAAAAAGTCCTAAACAGGAACAAGACCTAAGAACAAGAACAAGACATTCCTAAGAAAAAAGAAGTCTTAAACAGGAACGAGACATACCTTGATGGTCACAACGAGTCCCAAGCTGAAAAACCATCACCAATCCCTCAATCATAAACATTACAAACAATCACATTTCACAAAAAAAATAAAAAAAATAAAAAGAAAAACGTAAAAGACCGCATAAAAAAATAACACTAATCCTTTTTTTAAAAAAATATCTCGCAAATCCGCATTAGTTAGTCCACATCAATTAACAAAGTCGCAATCATCATCATCATCATTCCCATCACAATTTTTTTCTTTTCAATTTTTTTGTATTGTTTCAATCCAATCTGGATTGTAACCCTAGGTGAGGAACGGACCTGTCGGAGATGGTGGCGATGAGGCGCGGATGAGGCGCAATCGGGGTTGGAGCCGCGGTTCTGCCAACGGCCGACGGAGGAGGAGAGGAACTCGCCGCCACCTCTGCCACCGTTGGACTTGGATAAAAAGACGCAAACCTTTGAGGCTTCATGCTTGGACTGCGGCGGCGCGGCGAAGGTTGAAGACGAAGGCTCCCTGGACGGCTGCGACGCGACGCATGTTGAAGACGAAGCCTCCTTGGATGACGCAACGCGCGGCACGTGAACAAGGTCGAACACGACCCTTCGAAGGAGTTACGACTTGAACGGAGGTCGCGGGGCTTCAATGGACGGCGGCACGGTGCGATGAAGACGAGCTCGCGAGGTGTGTGGCCTCTGCCAAGGCTCGCTTTATCCTCTAGAGGCTGTCGGATTCCTGGCTTTCTTTCAGATTCCCTGCAAAATAAATGATGAGGGTCGTTGGGGGTGAGGGAGGAGAGGAGGGAAGGGGAGTCGTAGAGGGAAGGGGTTTGGGGTTAGGGTTGAATATGAGGACGAGAGGAGAGAGAGGGACGCGGGGGAGAAAATATATAAATTATTTAAAATTTTTCCATTACTATTTAAAAATAAGCA
The DNA here is from genome assembly GCA_007407185.1 of Glycine tomentella. Classification (NCBI taxonomy): domain Eukaryota; kingdom Viridiplantae; phylum Streptophyta; class Magnoliopsida; order Fabales; family Fabaceae; genus Glycine; species Glycine tomentella. Next base: position 22,247 of record PYAF01004608.1, read on the forward strand.
AGAACGGTTCTTTATAACCGGCTTTAAATGTGCGTCCTACCAGAAACAAAGACGGTTCTCACTTTAACCCGTCTTTGTTTTACAGTATCGAAGACGGTTATTCAATAACCGTCTTCGTAAATGTCAATTTATTTACGAAATTGCCACCGCCTCACCAACTAAGACGGTTATGCTCCAACCATCTTTGATAGCGCGTCTTTAAATGCCTTATTCGTAGTAGTGTTGTTTCTAAAAACCCACTTGGTGCCAATAGGTTTATGAGAAGAATGTCTAGGAACTAATTCCCATACTTCATTTCTCTTAAATTGATTTAATTCTTCATACATGACCATCATCTAGTGTTCATCAAGTAAAGCTTGGTCAATGCCTTTTGGTTCAATTTGTGAAACAAATGCCATTGTACAACAAAGATTTCTTAAAGAGGATCTAGTAGAAATTCCCTTTGATACTTCCCTTATGATATTGTCAAGAGAAAGATCTTTAGTGGTTCTCCAATCCTTTTACTCTTGAATAGGTGTTGAATGTTCCACATTGTCATTTGAATCAAGCTTTATCTTTTCATTAAACTGCATAACATCTTCCAATTTTCCAGCATCATCATCACATACTATTTCCTTCTTGGAGGTGTTAGACTCATCACATATTACATGCACTAATTCTTTTACACATAAAGGTCTTTTTATTAAAGATTCTATATGCTTTGGTTTGTAAAGAATAACCAAGAAAAATACCTTCATCAACTTTAGCATCAAATTTGCCAAGTGATTCTTTGCCATTATTTAAAACAAAACATTTACAGCCAGATGCTCTTAAATGTGAAATGTTTGGCTTCCTTCCTTTGTATAGCTCATAAGGTGTTTTCTTCAAAAGAAGCCTTATAAGAAGTCTATTCAAAGTGTAGCAAACATTGTTCACTGCATCAGCCCAAAAATGTTTTGGAAAATTTGTTTCATTAAGAAGAGTTCTATTTTTCCTTTCCACAACACCATTTTGTTGAGGTGTTCTGGGAGCAGAAAAATTATGGTTTATTCCATATTCCCCATAGAATTTTTTAAAGTTTTTATTTTGGAATTCACCACCATGATCACTTATTGAAATAATTTTGCAAGTTTTTTCATTTTGAATAGTCTTAGCTTATTTTCTAAATGCTGTGAATGCTTCATTCTTGGTTCTTATGAACAAAGTCCATGTGTATCTAGAAAAATCATCAACAATGACAAGACCATAGTAGTTACCTCCTAGGCTCATAGTTGTTGAAGGACCAAAAAAATCCATATGCAATAACTCAAGGGGTTTAGTAGTTGAAACTACATTTTTGCTTTGAAAACAATTCTTTGTTTATTTCCCCTTTTGACAAGCATCACATATTTTATCCTTCTCAAATTTGAGCTTAGGTAAGCCAATTACTAAGTCTTTTCTAATGAGCTTATTCATATGATTCATGTTCAAGTGACTTGCTTTTCTATGCCATAACCAAGTATCATTAGTTTTACTGATTAGGCAATTAGTATTGTGAATAAATGCATGCTCAATTGAAAGTCCATAGATGTTACCTTTCCTCTTCCCAACATGTATTACCTCACAATTTTGACTATCACCTATCAAACAACAATTATTGTTGAAGGAAACATTGAACCCTTTATCACATAATTGACTTATGCGTAGGAGGTTATGCTTTAATCCTTCAACATATAGAACATTTCTGATCATAGTTCTAATGTTGTCTCCTATGTTGCCTTCTCCAATTATTTTGTCTTTGTTATTATCACCATAAGTGACAAATCCTCCATTCTTTAGTTTGAAATTTGTAAGCATGGATATGTCACCCGTCATGTGTTTATAGCATCCGCTATCAAGATGCCATAGTGATGATATTGCTGTAAGACACACCTAGAAAATTCAAATCAAGTGGTAAAGAAAGGTACCAAATTGAGGTTGGGTCCATAGGGGTTAGCTATTTTCTTTTTCTTTGGCACCCAAATGCATTCTCCATTTGGTACATAATATTTTTTAGCAAAACACTTATAAGATGTATGCCCTCTCTTCATGCAATAGTTACAAGTTATAGCTTTTGATGATTTTCCAAAGTAAGCATTTTGATCAAACTTTGAATTATCAAAGCTCCTTTGATTCTTCTGTTTTGGTGGTACAAATACAGTTTTTCCAAAACATTTTGAACCATGTTTGTAACCCAATCCAGAAGTATCTCCGACATATTTTTGCACACTTAGTATTTCAGCTAAGTTGCATTCTTCTCTATAGAACTTTTTCAAAAGATTAATCAAGTTGCTATTTTCAAAAAGTAGTAACATGTACTTTTCTCCTTGACTTCTTTTGAAATCATCAAACTCTTCTTGTAACAATTTGCATTTTTCAATCTTAGAGGAGGAAGAAGGACATGTACACCCATTAGCCTTATAATTTGAAAGAAGTTTTTCATTCTCTTCTTTCAATTTACAAAGTTCACTTTGCATTTCTGCAAGTTTGGTAATGTGCCATCTTAAATCTCCTTTAAGCTTATTATTTGATTTTACTAACTTTTGAGCCTCACTATGCATATCATGAAATGCATCAACAATTTGATCGTATTCAGAATTTACCTCAGATTCAGCATTAGAGAACTCTTCATCATCACTTAGAGTCGATATGAGACAAACATTTGCCTCTTCTTCATTCTCGCTAGCTGATCCGGATGTTGTTGATTCATTATCTTCCCAAGCAATATATGCTTTCTTTGGCTTAACATCTTTTCTAATCCTCCTTTCACCTTGTTGCTTCTTTAGAAAAATAGGACAATCATATTTGATTTGGCCAGGTTTACCACATTCAAAACATGTGAAGTTGGTGGATTTATTGTTGTTGTTGTCCTTTTTGCTGTTGAACTTTGATGGCTTTCTATTTTTGTTCCTCTTCATAAACTTGCTGAACTTCTTTACTATTAGGTTCAGGTTTTCATCACTTTCATCTTCATCACTTGAAACTTCTTGTTTCTCCACACTTGATGATGCAGCTTTTAAAGCTACACTATTTTGTTTTTTATCTACATTCTCAGAATGTGTTAATTGAGACATTTCTAGCTCATATTCAAGTAGCTTACTGAAAAGTGCAACCATAGACATTTTGGAGAGGTCTTTTGATTCTTTAATAGCTGTCACCTTAGGTTGCCATGATCTTGTAAGACATTTCAGAATTTTGATGTTTAACTCTTCAACATCAAAGGTCTTCCCAAGACCAAAAAGATGATTTACTATGTGAGTAAACCTTGTTTGCATCTGAAATATGGTTTATGTGGAGTTCATCACAAACATCTCATACTCATGAATCAAAGCGTATTTCCTTGATCTTCGTACATCCTCTGTACCTTCATGAGTAACCTCTAACATATCCCACATTTCTTTAGCACTTGTACACCTAACAATCCTGAAAAACTCATCAGAAGAAAGTGCAGAGGTAATCATATTTTTAGCCTTAAAATCATATTGCACTATTCTTTTTTCAGCATCTGACATTTCATCCCATTCTTTGGGAATCGATTTACCATCAACAGTTTTCATGGGACCAAAGGACCCTTTTCTATAGCATTCCATGCACCCGGGTCATTAGATTGTATGAAAATCTTCATACGATTTTTCCAAAAGGTAAAATGCTCTCCCTCAAACATCGGTAGACGATTTAGCGAGACACCCTCTTTGAAATTAATCTGAGTGATATTCATGTTTTTTTTTTTATGAAAGATAGTGATCTTGAATAAATCTCAAGAACCAGCTCTTGATACCAATTGAAAATACTATGAACACACTTCAAATAATCAAGAGGGGGGTGAATTGGTTAAGACTACCTTTAAAAACTTTTCTTGAAAACAATTTTTGAAATTTAAAACTTGGATTGTATCACTCAATCACCTTTGATCAAAAACAAATTTTTCTTTCAATCTAATATCACCTTGAAATGCATGTAATGACTGAAATGTTTCTTATTGATTGTATATTGATTTCCAAACAATAGTAATGAAAGATATACAGATAAAGAAACAATCACACAACAATTTATACTGGTTCACCTCACAAACATGGAGGCTACATCCAGTGTCTTCCAACCAACATGGGGTTAGAGTTTTCACTATATCAAATTATTCTTGTACAAGCACAACAAGTGACAATCTCTATCAACACTAGACAAAGATCCTGAATTCTAAAACACTATTAGAATACAAGTCACAAAGATCTTGAGAAACCTACCCAAATTTTCAAACCTAGAGAACCTTTCTCTAGAATGCTTTACAAGGAATCAATTTGAAATATTACAACACAACAAAACAAACTCTTAGAAAATCTAAAAAGAATGATTTAGGATAAACACTACTTGTGATCCTTCATGTATGAATGAAAATGAAATGAGATTACCACACAATCCAGGTAGTATGAATTCTATTGCTCAGAATCAATATCTTGAAAACTTCTTTTTCTTTAGCACATCTTAAAAAAACTCAGAAATCTTGATCTTCACAAGATGTGTTAATCACAAGGAAATCAGTTTCTTGAACACTTAGAAAGCTTTGTTTATTTTTGGTAAGTCACTCAGGTGTATTGAATAATTCGCACAAGTTCTATTTATAAAGAACTAACTGAAAAACAAAGGAACACTTCAAACAACCAAGAGGGGGGGTGAATTGGTTGAAAACTTGTCCAATTAAAATTTTACATCAGAGTTATAAACCACAGGATCTTTATCACATTTAAACCAATTTTCAAAGACAAAACAAATCTCAATATCAAAATCAGTTTTCAATCAATCTTCCCTTCTTATGAGCATCAGAAAACAGAGTATTACAAATCTGAGCAATGATATTGATTCACAAACAAAGTAATACGAAATTGAACTGGAAGAATAGAGAGAACACACAGATTTTATACTGGTTCACCTCAAACACTATGAGGCGACATCCAGTTCTCCAACTCAACACTAGAGAGGAGTTCCACTATTGCAATAAAATCTTTACAAGCAATATTACAAGTCTCTTTCCTTCAACCCTAGAAGAAATTCAGAAATCTAAAACCCTAGTAGATTCTTAGAGAAAAACCCTTTACCCTGAGAACCCTACCCAGGTGAATCCTAGAGAAACCCTATCTCTTTGCTTGCAAGAAACTAATTACAACAGAAATACTTTTACCAATTTACAAAGAAATTGTTTACACAATCAAAAGCCAAGAAAAGATATCACCTGATAATCCATTGTTGAATGAATATGAATGATTAATAGATGAGTATGCAGATTATCACCACAGATATGCAGCTTTTCTTGTAACTTGATTGCAAGAAGAAAACTTCAGCTCATGATCAATATACCCACATGAATCTAATGAAGTTCCTACGTGTTTCTCTATCACAGATGAATATCCCAAATGTTTGTGAATGTTTACAACAATAATCTCTCAATCACACACGAATTCTCAGCTCTTCTTTTTTTATTTCAGTCGCAGACATTCTATTTATAATTGTCAATTAACTGAAAATAATCGATTAAGTACGCTCTAGTAATCGATTAAATCAAGATAGTAATCGATTAAAAAGCTTATGAAACGTTCAGACTTCCAAGAACGAGTTATTTAATCGATTATTCCGATACGTAATCGATTAAGCCCAAGGCACATGTTTTTTCAAGTTATACAAAGTAATCGATTAATGACAAACTGTAATCGATTAAAATGTTTATGAGCTTTTCTGGATTTAGTCAAAGAACAATATAATCGATTATTCCGTGAAGTAATCGATTAAGACAGTCAACATGCATTTTCTTGAGATGTATGTTCAAGCAAGTAATCGATGAAACTCTTATGTAATCGATTAAGACAGAGAATACCATTTTTCATAAAAATCCTGAGTAATCGATTAAAACGATATGTAATCGATTACAATGATCATACTTTGTTTTCTAAAGAGCACGAAGAACAAAATAATCGATGTTCTACTTCTTGTAATCGATTATTTATTTGTTACTTAATTTTTCCAAAAACTTGTTTTTCTAAGTGCCTTTTAAATCAATTTCTTTTACTTAATTATTTAATCCAATGATCTTAAATGAATGAATGATGCATGACTCACACACACACATGGATTATCAGATCATATACTTCCTTTTACATATGATCAAATTGATTCTTTAAGCTTCCCTTTGAGCATCTCCATTTGTGCATGTTTGAATGTCCAAAACCTTTGAAGCTTGATCTTCATTCTTGATACTTGACTTCACTTGTATCAACACTAACTTACAAAGGCTTAAAAAAACTGATTTAATTGACAATAATCAATTAATCCGCTAGTGTAATCAATTTTTTGCCATATGTAATCGATTAAAATAACTGAATAATCTATTAAATTGTTCCTCAGCAATCTGGAAAAATATTATGAACAAAATAATCGATTATTTTGCAATGTAATTGATTAAAGCAGAAAAGCAGAGTTTTCTAAAATGCCTATGTAATTGATTACGATAAATGATAATCGATTAAAGCAGAAGTGTATGGTTTTCCAAAATACACTATGTAATCTATTAACTCAATCTTGTAATCGATTAAAGTGTTCTTCATGACTTTTCCAGATTTAGAATAAGAGCATTTAATCGATTAAAACACTGTGTAATTGATTAAAACAATAAGTTTTCATTTTCCAAAAACATAGCCACGAGAATCTGTTTTCTTTTGAAATCATTTAGTAGCTTTCAAGTTTTGATAGCACCTATTTATGCAAGTTCAATGAGACATGCAAGTAGCAATGCAAGGATCACAAAGCAATGTACTTGAATCAAACTTAAACAAATTGCACATGTCTTCATACTTGATTGGGCATGATAAAGCAAAAATATCTTTAAGCTAATCATCAAGTTTCTTCTTCATTCTTGCTTGGATTCTTCTTGCAACTTCCCCTATATCCAACAACCTTCACATAAGGTGATGTATGCATTACATTATACTAAGTTTACACTCTATCATATGATATCTGCCTAGCACATGATGTTTCCAAGCGCAATTAGATCATTAAATGAATCATTTTATCTGATAAATAACTTCCAATTGGTGTGAATATAACTTATGTGCTTCAATGAGGTATTTTGGTCAAGATTGGATGATTAGCAGGTGAATTAACAAGGAATTATGCAGAGCAGAAGGTCCCACGCCATCAGCGCCAAATCCGTGCCACCAGCGCCGCAAGCTCTGGAACCTGGCGCAATCAGCGCCAGGCTCGCGCCAGGAGCGCCACCACCTCTGGACCTTGGCGCCATCAGCGCCAGGTTGGCTCCAGGAGCGCCACTATCTCTTCAACCAGCGCTATGAGCGCCATGTTGGCGCCATTCCTTCTGGATGTTGGCGCCGTCAGCGCCGTGCCCACGCCAGGAGCGCCACAGGTCGACAGAGTCTGCATAATGAGGGCAAAACAGAGATTTCACGGGCTACACTATAAATAACCGAAGCCTCAACATTGGAGGGGATCTTTTGGACGAAAATCACTACCAAAGAAGAAGAAGAAGGCTTGGGAGCTGAGCTAGGGTTTGGGGTTGAGGGGAAGAGGGTTCTTCCCTCTTCCCTTCCTCTTCTTTCTTGTATATCAGCAACATGCTTCTTTTTGTTGTACCAAGGCCATCCATGTCTAGGTTTGGCTAGTTTCCTTTTGTAGTTAGGGCAAATACTCTATGTAAATCTCATTTGGAATGGATTGAATGTTATTGTTCATTAATGCTATGTTATTTCATTACACTTTGCTTGAATGTCTCCATCTCTTTCTTAGACCTGATCAATCTAGGTAAGAGCTTAGAGCTAGGGTTCACAATAGGGATATTGGGACTTTAGTCTTGGAACTAAGTGTGGTGACTTGTCTTACATCACCTAGGCATAGGGGTGTAGGCTTGCAATCTTTTCTAGTGCATCACTTAATGCTTAACTTAATAAATGCTACTAAGGGATTAGGGTATTGAAAAGGGTTAAAGGGTTAATGTCACTAAAGGATTAGGGCTTAACTATTATTGAATAAGGATGCATGATTGAGTAGCTAGTATAGATGAATGTAGTAAACGATCCATGTAAGAATGTCAGGAGCATGGGGTGTGGGTGTCCCTAGCTACATTAGCTTACGTTTGGTACAACCATCATCTATCTTGTGTATATACTTTATGTTTATATTTAGCTTCTAATTTACTTTGTCCAAAAATATTTCTCTCAAATATCTTTTGTCATCCAACCTAAGGATACGATTTATGATTTAATTGGTCAAACAATCCTCGTGGGACGATAACTCTCTTATCACTTTATTACTTGAGCGACCGGTGCACTTGCCGAGTACCCAACATCATACTCAGTTATTTTCTTATAATTGATGTACTTACTTGAGCGTCGGAGTGTCTTCCTTTATTTTGTAGGTCTTTCCCCTAAACAAGGTTGACTCCTCATCCGACATGCAGAATTGGAATCCACATTGGCCACGTCTAGCTCACACGTGGATTTTTCGGATTTTCATAAGAACATTTGACGTCCACCGTGGGGCCATGGTAAAACTTACCCCGTGTCCTAGCACCCAGACAAGTCATCGACATGCATACATGGTTAGTACACGCTCCAATCTTAGACGTGACACCCCTGTCGAAGCGTCTAACCCTCCGCACACTACCATGACAAATGCTGACACCATTCAACAACTCCAGAACTGCATGGCAGATATGGAACAAAGATATCAGGAAGAAATTTGAAGGTTGAAAACTGACTGCGATTAGCAGGAAACCGGAGCAAGACATCCCCAAGCAGATGAACACTCCCCTGTCACCAGAGAAGAACAGACACAAGGAGAATCACATCCTCGGCAACATGTCAACCCTCTAGGTATTCGTAGTTCAACACAGGGCTATCAACTGGAGAGGCATAACACACGACGCAATCCTCTCATCGACCGCATCAAGGAAGTCGATATCCCGTTCATGTGGAAACCTCTAGATTGGAGAGGTATGATGGCACCACCGGCCCTGACAAACACATGGATGCCTTCCTCTCATAGGCAAATCTTTACACAAACAATGTTGCCATATTATGCCGGGTGTTCCCTACCTCTTTGAAGGGGGCAGCTTTAGCATGGTATGGTGGTCTCTCTGAACAGTCCATCGATAGCTTTGACACCCTTGTCGAAAAATTCAACGCACAATACGCGACCAGCCGAACTCATAGGTTGACATCCGCTACACTTGCGGCATTGCGTCAAGCAAACGATGAACCTCTTCGCAGGTTCATGGAGCAATTGGGCAAGTGATTGTTCAGATCAGAAACCTCAATCCTGAGGTAGCACTACATTCCATGATGCTGGCCCTTCGACCTGGCAAGTTCGTAAATAGTCTATGCAAGAAACCTCCCTCTAGCATGGACGAAATACGTGAACGAGCCAAAGGTTACATACAAATGGAAGAAATGTAAAAGTTCAGAAACGAAGTCCGATGAATTGGACAGAAGCGAGAGAAACACAAAGTATCCACCAAAGTTGACCCCCAAAGGTCAAACAAGAGGCAAAGGCTGCACAAGCCGCAGCTTCTCCCGAGAAGACCCAGGTTTGAGATAATCTCTCCTGACAGTCAACCAAGCTACCATCACGGATGAAGCCTTCAACACAGAGGTATAGGTGATGCTGCCAGCTCCCTCATCATCCTTGAAACAGGGAGGAAACCCTAATAGATATTGTCGTTACCATCATGGCAATGGCCATAACATTGAAGATTGTTTGGCCTTGAAAGATAAGATAGAAGAACTTATCCAAGCGGGGCACTTATCACGGGTTGTGAAAAGACCAGATAATCCTCCAACACAAAACAGACAAGAAGGATGACAAGAGGATCGATTCAGAAACAGAGACAATGATAGACGAAGAGATGGCACATAAGACAGAGGGAGGCAAAGACAACCGCAACCTAGATGCGAACGTCAACCCCTTCACTAGCAAGAAGAGAAACCTGCTCAGCACATTCGCGGTGTGATTAACACCATCGCAGGTGGCTTCTCATATGGAGGATCATCCAGTCAATCACGAAAGAAACACCTGCACTACATTCGAGACATCGATATAAACTATTTCGATGCTCTCCCACTGTGGAGTTTACCTCCCATCATATTCCATACACCGATTTCGAGGGAATAAATCCTGTCAACCAGGATTACCCGAAGGTCGTGGCCCTATAATCGCCAACTTTAAAGTGACAAAAGTATTCATCGATCAGGGCAGCTCCGCTGATGTCTTGTACCTCAAGATCTTTCAGAAGTTGGAGATCTCAGCAAGTATCAGGGTTCACTTTCAAGGAGCTTTACTCTTAGGTACCTAATCATGGATGTCGACACATTATACCTTGCCCTGATTGGCAGAAAAACACGGAACGAGTTGGGAGCTATTGTCTCTATGCCTCATTTGAAGATTAAATTTCCTACCATGACGGGGGAAATTGTCACTCTGAAAATAGACCATAAGCAAGCTAGACAATGTTACATCAAAAGCCTTAAAGTGGCACTGTATCCTCCTGACAAGAGGTCAGACAGACATCGTACCACTTCGGGGGGGGGGGGGCACCATCTAGGTCATGAACATAGATAGAGAGTCTACCCCTTATACGCTGATGGTCTACACAGCTCACCATGATGATACCTTCAACGTGGATCCGCGCAATGGCAACATCAACAAAGGACCAAAATCGATCAAAGAACTAATCAAGCTGCAACGCAGGCCCAAAGCTGGACAATGCATGCAGCTTAGCAAAGAGCTTACCAGCCATGAGTATAGACATATAGCTGACGTTTTCCGCAAGAACACATCTATGTTCTCTTGGCAACCATCCTATATGCCAGGTATTGACCCTAACTTCATATGCCATAAGCTGGACATATGTTCACAGGCCAAACTAATAGCTCAGAAGAAGCGAAATATGGGAGAAGAAAGACGAAAGGCAATAAAAGAAGAAGTGGACAAGTTGCTTAAAGCCAACTTCATCAAAGAAGTCAGGTATTCTACCTGGCTCGCTAACATTGTCATGGTCAAAAAAGCCAGTGGCAAATGGTGTATATGTACAAATTTCACAGACCTCAACAAGGCATGTCTAAAAGACGCATACCCACTACCTAGCATTGACAAGCATTGACAGACTGGTCGATGGGGCATCCAGATCTCAAATCTTAAGCTTCCTGGACGCATATTCTGGTTTCAATCAGATCAGAATGCATGTCCCAAATGAAGAAAAGACGACCTTCATCACTAAAGAAGCCAACTACTGCTACAGAGTTATGCCTTTTGGGCTCAAGAATGCAGGAGCCACATTCCAACGGCTAATGGATTGCGTCTTCAGAAAATAGATCGGACGCAACGTCGAGGTCTATGTTGACGACATGGTCGTCAAGTCCCAAAGTGTAGTCCATGTAGCAGATCTGGAAGAGGTATTCGAAGAGGTTCGAAAGTATGACATGTGTTTCAACCCTGAAAAATGCACATTTGCGGTGGGTGGCGAAAAATTCGTTGGTTTCATGATCACGGCAAAAGAACCAAAAGGGTGTTTTTTTTAAAAATATTTACCGATAAGGTGCGTTTTCAAAAATATTTGCAAATCTGGTGCAGGAGGGTACCTATATTTACAAATCTGGTGCTGTGCAATATGCCTGATTCAGGCATGTTGCAGCAGCACCAGATTTGGTAGATAAGGCCCCTCCGCTCCGCAGGTCCTTCATATCTTGGCTTCCAGTGTTCTGTCTCTGCTAAAATGCCTACCATGCCTACCATTCGAGTGTATTTTAATTTTTTCAGAGATTTTTGAAGTTGTTTTGAGTGACGAGAAGCCTGAGTTCAAGTGGTGATTCTGTTCACGTTTGAGGGATGGTATGTGACAATGGTTTGCGGTTAAGGGTTTAGGGTTTGGTGGGCATGGTACGTGACGTTTGGGCTAGGGTTGGGTTAGGCTTAGATTTCATGATTCTGGTTGCATGGTTTAGGGTTGGTGGGCGTGTTCAGTGACGTCCTAAACCCCAAACACCATGTACGCCTGCCGACACAATCCTAACCCCTCACCCGAATACCAAACCCCTAAACCCCAACCAAACCCTAAACCATAAACCCTAAACCCAAG
>PYAF01004608.1:56644-80260 GCA_007407185.1 Glycine tomentella
AAGTCATAGGACTAGTGAGTTATTAGAACTCATTCACTCTGATGTTTGTGGCCCAATGTCTATAGAGGCTAGAGGAGGATACTCCTATTTCATTACCTTTACGGATGATAAATCAAGATTTGGGTATGTTTACCTGATGAGATATAAATCTGAGGCCTTTGAAAAGTTCAAGGAGTATAGGAATGAAGTAGAGAAACAGTGTGGAAAAATGATTAAGACATTAAGATCAGATCATGGTGGTGAATATCTGAGCCATGAGTTTCAGGACTATCTAAGAGAGAATGGAATTTTCTTGCAGCTTACTGTACCTTACACACCACACCAAAATGGTGTTTCCGAAAGGAGAAACAGAACCTTGTTAGACATGGTCAGGTCTATGATGAGTGAGACTCAACTTCCAAAATCGTTTTGGGGATATGCCTTAGACACGGCGGCATACCTTCTAAATAGGGTACTGTCTAAATCTGTTCAAACCACTCCATATGAGATATGGAATGGTAAGAGACCCAACCTGAGTTATCTCAGAGGGGATCGCCAGCATATGTCAAATCGTTGACATCAGACAAGCTTAGTGCTAAAAGCACTAAATGTCTATTTGTGGGGTATCCCAAAGGTACTAAGGGATACTACTTTTACTCATTGGACGAACACAAGGTGTTTGTGTCCAAAAATGCTAAATTCCTTGAGAATGATTTACTCTATCAAGGAGCCAGTGGGAGTAAAATTGATCTTGAAGAAGTTCAAGGACCACAAGAACAAATTGAGGAACCCGAGTCTGCACCGCAAGCGACGTTCTCCAATGGAGAAGTAAACACACAACTTCGTAGGTCTACTAGGGTCATCCATCCACTTGAGAGGTATGAGTTTGTGATTGAGAATCAATAAACCGTAGAGGATAATGAACCAAGTAACTATGAGGAGGCAGTCAAGGATGCTGACTCCTCTAAATGGCTAGAAGCCATGAAATCTGAAATAGATTCGATGTATCAGAACAAGGTATGGACCTTGGTTGCACAACCGCAAGGAAAAATTCCTATCGGTAATAAGTGGGTCTTTAAGAGAAAGACTGATGCAAATGGCAACGTTCAAACCTATAAAACTAGGTTGGTTGCGAAAGGATATCGTCAAAGACAAGATGTTGACTATGATGAGACTTTCTCACTCGTTGCCATGATCAAATCTATTAGGATCATGCTTGCCATAGCAGCATCACGACTATGAGATTTGGCAAATGGATGTCAAGACTACCTTCTTGAATGGATTCTTGAAGGAGGAAGTGTACATGACACAACCTGAAGGTTTTGAATCAAAAGGCCAAGAACATATGGTATGCAAATTGCAAAGGTCGATATATGGGCTAAGGCAAGCATCACGAAGTTAGAATATTAGTTTTAATGAAATCATTAGAAGTAACGGATTCATCAAGAACGAGGATGAACCTTGTGTTTACAAGCAGGCGTCTTCATTATTCTATTCCCTCTCATCCAGACGGCTTGCTGCGCTTGAGAGTTTCACTTTATATTTATGTTATAAATCTATATTGTTGTTTTGCTGCTCTGATAGCCATGTGAATTTCGTATTCTATTCTTGCTTCTCATTTACTTATTGTTGTTTTTCTAGTCGCTTTCCCCCATCTTCGCTTCCACCCCTTATGGTATCAGAGCTTGATGGGGAAGTAGGAAAATATGGCTAGATCTGAGTTGTCTTTTACTTATCTGAACTATTATCCAGACATCTGTACATTCTTTATGTTTGTCTGTTTTATGTTTTTGTAAATGGTTTAAAGTATTTGTATTTCTTAACTGGTTAGCATGATAAGCAGAGAAGATCTAGATCTGGTATTGCTGGGGTAGTAAGTCCCGAGGAGATTAGGGCCGTAAATCCTACAAGTTATTGTGATGCGAGATCTGAACTTTTTGTCTGAAAATTCATTGGCTATGGTTAAGAGGTAAAAAAAAAAAAGAAAAAAAAATTCTGGAATATAGCTCAGTAGGTAATTTTCAACTTGGATCTATCTTTATGTTTTTACAGAACCAGAGGATGGCAATGATATCAAGGGATTAATTTTATGATATTTTCGTTATGTCTCTCTTTCGCACTTTCTCTTCTCGTCTTTCATTCAAGTCCTCCTAACCCTCATCTTCTTCTTTTAATCCTTCCCAAGTCGAAAACGCTTTAATCAAATCAAATTGTAATATTTTCAAGGAAGAAGTTTCTTTTGAAGATATTAATCAAGATCTGGATGATTGGAAGATCCCCAGAATTCCAAAAAATGAACTTTATAAACCTGACGAAATTTTTTTTTTGTAAATCTGATTTCATAATTCAGACTGTTGAGACTAATATACGTCTTAAATCTGATTTTGATGAAATTAAACTTCTTTCAAACAATTCTTTAAAACTTCATAAACAAAAATATAGCTTTCTGCATATTGGATGTGTTCAAGTTGTAGCTAAACCTTTAGGAATAGAAGGATTAAACACCTCAATTCTTTTATGCCTTAGAGACTCCCGTCACAATCAGTTTACCGATTCCATTCTAGGCACCGTAGAAACCAGCCTTAGTAATGGTCCAATCTATTTCAACTGTTATCCTGATAAGACCGTCAGCCTTGAGGATGCCAATATTCTAGATGTTTTAACCCTAGATGTCCAGCTTTATGGTCTTGATAAGAAGGTTGGATCCATCCCAGTTAATATCATCTATCGAGTTCAATACAAGGTAATGAACTCATGCATGTCTAGAGTCCTCAAACCCAGGAAAACTGGAGAAACTACTTTGTTTCTCACAGATACAACCAAGACTAAGGTTGTGATTCCTAAAGTCATCAAGTGGGAAGACATCAACTTCCCTCAAACTTGGGCCATGGATAGAGTAGCCCCTGCCAAACCCCAAACCACACCTAGCTTTGAGTCTATCAAGCAGTATGACTCTGGAAGGGTAGAGATCACCTCTAATAGGTCTAATTCCGTCAACACAGCTAGATCATCTTTTACTAGAGATTCTAGATCTGAATTGTTTGGATCTGTCTTTTCTAGGAAATCCTTTTCTGCTGCTCCAAGTAGTAATAGTAGAATTAAGCTTCAGGGTGTAGAAACCTCGTCCTCCATTCCTCAACCCGTTTAGCAACAGGAGAACAACGAGGAAGAGTCTAGGTCTATCCCTTCTCCAACCTTCTCATCTATGCAAGACTATGAGGTTATCCATGATTAATAAGACCTGCATAGATTATGAAGCCCTTAAGCTAGATTTCGACTCCGAGGAAATGACTCCTCAAAGAGAGTGGTTTCTTAGCCATTATAGGGATAATAGTAAAGACCAGATTAGGGAAGAATATTATTCCTTTCTTAATCTAGTAAAGTCTCAAATCTTTTTCTTTGATTGGTTTAAGTCTTATGCAGCTTACCATAAGATAGATTACCCTTTCTTAGAACCAAACGCAGTAGCGTTATCACTAAGTATGATCTTTAGTATGGTTAGATAGTTAGATCTGAGTTTCCCCCGTCGACCAAGTTTATTCTTCCTAATGTTAGGAATGAAAAACATGGTCACATCTATGCCTAACCCTTTAAGTCTAGGGATGAATCTTAACCTATAACTCCTAAGGATATTAAGAACCTTATGGAGCAATCCAATTATACCAATAGATACCTCCAGTCCATAGGAGAAAAATTAGGAGAAAGACCAGCTAGCCATAATAGTTTAGAAGCTAGAACCTGTGCTTTTAAACCCATTCAAACTTCTATCTTCAAACCCTTTAGAATGACAGATAAGCTTAGGAAAGAGTTTGCTAAACTTAGAGCTTTTAATTAGCCATCTGAAGAGTCTAAGGAGAAACTTGAAGGATTAACGTCCATCATAAGATACTCCTCAGACATCCCAAGAAGCCCATTCTAGACCAACCCTCACTAGAGCCAGATCTAGGCATGAAGCCCAAAAGGACAAAGACAAGGAAATCAATGTCCTTAACCGGGCTGAGTCTGAAAATGGAAACTCCGACTCAGATAGATCAGTCCAAATTAACCCTATTAGGAATCAGCCCAATTGGAAGCAACCCTCTAAGATGTATTACCATAGGGCAACCGCTCCCGATCTTCTCCTTGAAGAAAGGAAAATTTCCAAATTCTTTAATGCCAACCATGTCTATGAGTGGAACATAGATGGCAAAACCGAGTACCAAATCCTCAATATCCTCCAGCAGATGACCATGGTTGCTACAGCCTATGATACAACCCTTAACTGCACGGAAGCAGTTATTGTAAATATTTTAGTCTCCGGTTTTACTGGACAATTAAAAGGCTGGTGGGATAACTATCTTTTTGAGGATCATAAGATTACCATCCAGAGTGCTGTCAAGATGGAAAACGATGGCACAGTCCTGACCCAAGATGGTAAACCAATCCCTGATTCTGTCAATCAGTTAATCTTCACCATAATCCAGCATTTCATAGGATATTCCAGTCTTTGGAAGGATAGATCTGCTGAACTCCTTTCTAATCTTAGGTGCAAGACCCTAGCTGACTTTAGATGGTATAAGGATACCTTCCTCACTAGAGTCTTTACCAGAGAAGACAGTCAAGAGCCTTTCTGGAAGGAAAATTTTCTTGTTGGTCTTCCAAAGTCCTTAGGAGATAAGGTTAGGGATAAGATTCGTAGCCAGCACCCTAACAATGAAATTCCCTACAAGCAACTAAGCTATGGTCAGTTTATGCAACAAAGTCTACACAACTTTTTAATTTATTCACTTCTAGAGCTACCAGTAAGTTAGTAACTACTATAATTCACAGAATCAAATCATGTAGTAATTATATTACATAGCTTCTCTAGGAAAATAGGATTTCCTTCTGATAGAGAATTACATTATGTTTTATTTAGCCAACAAAGTGTGAAATGCTTATATGATGTTTATGCAATAATTAAATTACGTGGATGCATATATGCCAAAAAGTATTACCCAACTGGAATGTTGATCAAACATAGATGTTGTTCAACATAGATGTCCAAAACGGAGACCACACACCCAACCTTCCCAGTTGTTTCCCTCTTCTTAATTTTCATTGAAACTCTTTAAGAGAAAGTTCCACTGTAAGGGATACACTTGTAAAACCTTTTTTTTTTTTAATAATCACACTTCTAAAACCTTAAGAGGGAAAGGAAATTATAATCAAAATATTATAATATAGAAAAACCATATACCACAATTTAGATTTTGAATAAATAAAAAAAGAGTGTTTTAGATTATTAATATAAATATGACTAATCATTAAACTAAACCATAAACTGAAATTGAACCATGATGAGAAATATATAACTAGAGAAGTTTCACTATGTATGATATTGAACCATCAAGCTAAAATTTTGAAATAAAGCGATTTGCAAGCTAAAGCTGCTTTCTAATAACAATTCTTCAAAAACAAAAGAACATAAAAACAAAAAGAGAAATTAAACTTCAAAGAGAAAGAAAAAGAATAAAAACTAAAAGAAACAAAAAAAAGGCACATCCCTCATCAAGCCCTACAAATCAGACACAGAAAACCAGAGACAAAGCAAAGCAACCAAAATCTATAAAAAAAAAAAACTCATGAGACGTAAACCCTAATGAAAACACAAGCACAAACAACCAGTTTACCACTAGCAAGATGCAAACTTTAAGCACCCCATGAAACAAAGGAAAGAAAATCAAGACCCTAGAAAACAAAACTCCCTCAAAACTTCAAGAGAATCTTATTTCACACAAGGGAAATCAAACACATACAAAAAATCTGTGTCACAAACAAAAAAGCTTGATTGGGTTTGTGTGTGTTTTACCTATGGTCGTTGCAGAACTCATAGAGCTTGCCACGGTTGGAGAAGATAAAAAGGGCAACCTCAGCATCACAGAGGACAGAGAGTTCATAAGCCTTCTTGAGCAAACCATTCCTCCTCTTTGTTGGTGAGAACATCGAGGCCACGGTAACCTGCATGGAATCGGCGTTGATGAGTTTGACGGGGAAGTGAGAGGCCATATCAATTGCAAGCTTTGACTTTCCAGAAGCAGTGGCACTCCACTCCTTCTTCTCCCAGATCTCCCATCGGCGGTGCCTCCCACTGCCCTTGCCACAACGACCTCGACCATGGGAGAGGAACAGACGCGCAAGAGAATGAAAAAATGAAAATGAATGGTTTTAAATTTTAAATACAAATTTCAAAATTTAAAGAGGGAGGTGTGAGGGAGGAGAGGGTACAAAAAGTAAAAATACATTCAATTTTAAGATGTTTTTTGTAAAACCATCTTTGAACACTTGTTTTCAAAAACGATTCTACGAAAACCGCCTTTGAACACTAGTTTTCTAAGACGGTTTTACGAAAACCATCTTAAAAATTTTTAACTTAATTTCAAAAATGCCACCGTGCACCCTTCTAAGACGGGTATCCCACAACCGTCTTAAAACACGCGTCTTAAAAAACCCTTTTTGCAGTAGTGTATGGTGAAGGAGGCATTGGCTACGACAGTGGAGGGGTTCTTCAACAATACACTAGACCAAATACGCTGTCTGAACCCGAGAGCTAAATACCACGGGCATGCACTTCATGGAGAAGAAGTGACTTCTACCCAACAAATTGATATTCAAGTTCAATCCCTGGCAACATAGGTGTTTGAAGGATCGGGATGCCGGTTTAACTTATAATTTTCCTTTTATTTCAATGCTTTTAAAACATTACCAGGTTGATCCTGGTTTTATTTGTAATCGACACAATTTGTTTTTATTCACGTATTTGCCCTTTTTTATAATGCAAATACGCATGAATCTGTACTAATCCGAATTATTATCAAATTATTTGGCCAAAAGCAACAATATGATTTGCATGCTGAATAAATATTCGTTTGGTTTCAACGACCAAGTATTTTATAGTACAAATTATTCTTTTCTGTAACACATTCTAGGTTGTGTTCCCCGGACTTAATCCTAACAACGATTAACATGCTACATGTAGACATTTACTTTATCATTAAATGATCCTACATTTTAACCTGATCAGGGTATAAATAGTGTGTCGCTGGTTGCTAAGATAATAATAACTACGATTGCATCGTGTACGCGCAAGCCTTTTATTAGTTTGTAAGTAATTGTACATAGATAAGTCTGTGATCTCATCATAAAGATAAGAATATTTATTTATAAACTTCATAAAATGATTCTCGATCGAATTACAAAACTACTCATGATCTCAATGAAAGAGAACAATATGAATTCTGGGTTAAAAACTTGTCGTACCACGACTCATACTCTCAATAAAAGGGAAACACATGAATTATGAATTACATTGTTAATTCTGACAAAGGAAAACAAATACTTATTTTGCCATGCTCACGACTTATTGCTCCTTCCAACAAAACATCGAACCCACATTTAACTGTAATATATTTTCAGTTTATCCGTATTCCAAGTTCATTTTATTGCTTTTTCATCGAGGGTTTCCAATGTAATACCTTGAATTTTAACTATGTGTTTAAGCCCAGATTAAGCCCGGATTAAGCATAAGATTAAGAATTATAATTATGCTTTAGAACCCTTTGAAGAAAGCTTAAGAAAAGAAGGAGAAAACAGATTCGAACAACTGGCGCTAACCGCGTGGAGCTTGGCGCTAACCGCGCGGGATGCATGAAACAAGCCAATGGTTTCGGCCATCTCACGCTATTAGCATGGATATGGCGCTACTAGCATGGCTGATTCAAACCTGTGGCGCTACCAGTGTGGGATGTGGCGCGATCAACGTGGGAAGCCTGAATCAGGCCAATTCTTGCGGCCAGTTCACGCGATCAGCGTGGGCACGGCGCTAATGGTGCGGGTCTTTCGAACCATGGCGCGATCAGCGCGGGACTTTCGGTTTAGTTTTATAAATAGCTTCATTTGGACGAAAACTGAAGGGAAAAAGGAGAGAGAGAGAGAGAGAGGGAAGCCATTGATGGACCATTGAGCTTCATATCTTCTTCATTTCTCATCTAAACACCTCCGACCCAACTGAGAAAGTGTTCAGAGCCTCGAGATAAGCTAATGACTCGGCTTTATTCTCGAAAAGAGGCGGTAAACGGCGAGATCGAGTTTGCTCAAAGAGTCCTTGGAATCAAAGAATCAAAGGCGAGGAAGCTTTGATTGAGCGAGCTACCTTAGGGAAAGGGATTCCCTGGTGTTTCTTGACATCACAGAGGTAAAAAACTCGAGCTCTAGCCGTTGATTCTGTGTTTGGGTTTTTGGTTGGTTTTGAATACCTTGAGAGCTATTTTTGGAGGTGTTAGAGCCGTTATTAGGCTTAAACTCTGTAGAGTTTTATGCTCAGAGGGTTGTTCTGATGAAGTTAGAGCCTTGAATCATCATTATTGATGAAGTTTGATTTTGGCTCTGAGTATGTATGAGCAGAGATAAAAGGCTAGTAATATGACTAGTATGAACCTTAGAACAGTTGACAAAGTTGTTCATGAGGTAGTATGGATGTTGTTTGTCATCTGGAATTGGTTATAATGAGAAGTTTGGAATTGATCTGTATAAGCAGGGATATGCTTTGATCAGAGTCACAGTAGAGACTCTGGAGCCTTGTGTAGGCTGAGTAGGATCCTTCTGAGGGTCTGAGAATCACTTGTGAAGTGATTGTTATGGGTTATGAGAAAGGAATTGTGATTTCCTTTCGGTTTAACGGCCTAAAACCATTAGTGATACCTTGTGTTCTTGTTTTCTGTAGGACGTGAGCTTGAAAGCTCTGGTGGTGTTGACCACGAGGTCGGGAGAGCCGGTGTGTTGCCTAGAGCAGGTAAGCTCTTGGTTCTTGTTTGTGCATCCTTTGCTGTGTTCCACCATTACCCTGATATGGTGATGGTTATGTGTAAGATTATACATGTATATGTGAAAATTGTGTATTATGACTGATTATTGATTGTTGTGCTGCACCCTGTGAAAGGGGAATGGATGTACATTGATATATGATGCTTGTTTTATGAGTTATGCCCTGAGATTGGGGTGATTAATATGTATGGCCATGATTTGCCTAGCTTATTACCTGCATGGTTGATTGTTGTATCATATTGTAGTAGGATAGATGACATGTGATTGAGTAAGTCCCGATATGAGATGTTCCTGTGATATAGATGTAGCCTCCCGAATGGAGATGTTCTTATATCTACAGATGTAGCCTCCTCGGGCAACTGTATTGAGATAGGATGGAGATGTTCCTGCGATATAGATGTAGCCTCCTGGGGAGATGTTCCTATATCAGCAGATGTAGCCTCCTTGTAAAGAGATGTTCCCGTTATATAGATGTAGCCTCCAGGTGGAGATGTTCCTATATATACGGATGTAGCCTCTGATAGATGTATGGAGATCCTGCTATGAGATGTTTCCTAGTATATAGATGTAGCCTCTTGGTTGGAGATGTCCCTATATATCTAGATGTAGCCTCAGCGAGATAGTGTTGGATATGATCATGGTTGTTTGCCATGAGTTTAGCCTGATTGTGGTCAGGTAGCCGTGCATTGGTTGTGCATGAGTATTGATGAGTGATTCACTGATTGTGGTCAGATGAACACATATCGATGATGACTGATTTTAATGATGCTCTGATGCTGTTATGAATTATTTGATATACTATTTTCATGTATATGTGTATGGAAGTGAACCAGGGGAAGGAAATACCTTCAAGGGCCCTGAGTTTACTGAGATTTTATATCTCACCCCTTGTGTGGGACTTATGTTTTGCAGGTGAATCATCAGGAGGAGCTGATAGATCCCAAGGCAAGAAGCCTATGCAGGGATAGCGATGTTTTAAAACCTTAGGCATAGATGACTTGAGCATGTGGCTCTGATATTTTTGTATTTTGCCTTTGGTTTAGTTTGGTTGTACCCTGAGGGGATATATTTGTACAGTTTTGTATTGTACAGAGACTTTATGTATATTCACCATGTTATATGTACAGTGTATGATAGTGACCTTTGATGATGTCACTCTTAGTTTATGCTTCCAAACTGCTTAAACTCTGATTATGTTATATGTGTTGGTTGTTTATGTTTGGTAATAACCCTGATAACTGAGGGGGCGTTACATCCAACATATAATCTCCTTGTCCAAGTATCTGTGAAACCCGGTATGGTCCTTCTCAGTTGGCTGCTAACTTTCCTTCTAGAGCATGTTTGTTTCCAATATCCGCCCTTCGAAGCACTATGTCGCCTTTTTCAAAATACCTCGGCTTGACTTTCTTATTATACTTCACGGATGCTAGTTGTTTTTCTAATAGATTCTGGCAATGTGCATTAACTCAGATCTCATTTGTCAAATTTAGCTCAATGGCCAAGGCCTCATTGTTCTTTCCTTCGCCCTCCTGAAGTACTTGCTTTCTTCTCCAAGATAACTGGTCAATCTCTACTGGTATCATTGCTTCGCAACCATAGGTCATCCTGAACGGGGTTTCTTTGGTAGACATTTGAGTCGTAGTTCAGTGTCCCCATAGAATATAATATAGTTGTTCCACCCAACTAGAGTCGGCATCGTGCATCCTCTTTTTCAACCTATCTACAATCACCTTATTCGCTGCTTCAGCTTGCCCGTTGGATTGTGGGTGTTCTACTGAAGCAAAATGATGCTTGATCTGAAACCTGGCCATCATTTCTTGAAACCGTTTATCAGTGAATTCAGTTCCATTATCTGTTACAATTTCACCTAGGATTCCAAACCTGGAAATGATGTTTCGTTCAAATAATCTTTGCACTCGAGCCGACATGATGGTGGCGAGAGGTTCCGCTTCGATCCACTTTGTGAAATAATCTACTGCCACCATCAACCATTTTTAGTTGGTCTTCTGCTGCCTTGAATGGTCCTAACAGATCCATCCCCCACTTAAAAAAGTGCCATCGAGCCGAAATAAACTGCAACCCAACGGGGGGAGACCACAACAACCTAGCATGCTTCTGGCAATTTCGCAGAATCAGCTTCCGTCGTCGGCCAATAATATTCGGCTCTAAGGGCCTTTCTTGCTAATGCCTTAGCTCCCATCTGTTGGTCGTTGATGCCTTCATGTATCTCGGTCAACACGTACTCGATTCTATCTGGGTTCAACCACACCAGCATCGGAGTGTGCAATCCTTTACGGTACAATTCATCTTCTAGAATTGTGTGCATAGCTGCATCGCATACCAATTTTTTGGCCTCCATTATGTCATCCGGCAATATACCCCTTTCCAGGTAGTCAATCATAGGCCTCCAATCTTCAACTGTCGAGATTATCATTACACAAGTTGGTCTAGAAATTTTCTGTTGTATAACAGTCCTATGGTTGCCTGAACTCTTAGTACTTCCCAGTTTTGGCAAAATAGCATCCCTTGAATTTTCTTCTCTAGGGATATGACTCACAATGACCTCATCAAAATCAACAACAACTTCTTTGACTTTGATATCGCCCCTCGATTTGAGATGTGACAAGCTGAGAATCAGTGAATACCTTTATTTTCTTCGCTCCCTGCTCCTTCGCCTGTAACAACCCGACTATTAGTGCTTCATACTCAGCCTGGTTGTTCAACGTTGGGAAATTTAATTGAATAGATTTTTCAATGGCCACCCCTTCTGGGTTTTCCATTATGATCCCGGCTTCGCTTCCTTTCATGTTAGACGATCCGTCGACATATAATTTCCAAACATTTTTTGAATCTCCACTAATCGAGGTTAATTCCATGACAAAATCCGCCAAAGCTTGAGATTTAATAGCATGTCGGGCTTTGTAATTCAAATCAAACTCGGACAATTGTATTGCCTAGTTAATCATCCTTCCCACCAAATCCAGTTTGTGTATTACTTGCCGAATTGGCTGATTAGTTTTGACGATTATTGTATGACTTTGGAAGTAGGGGCGAATCCTCTTCACAGCTAACAACAGGGCAAAGGCCACCTTCTCCAACCTTTGGTATCGTAACTTGGAATTTCGGAGGGCACGGCTCACAAAATAAACAAGCTTTTGCGTTTTGTGGGCTTCTCTTACCAATACCGCACTAACTGCTTCATCTCCCATTGATAAGTACAATATTAATATCTCTCCAGGTTCTAGTTTTGATAATACAGGTAGGGAGGCCAAACATCTCTTTATCTCTGTGAATGCTGCCTCGCAATCCGGATTCCATCTTGTACTAGCCTCCTTTTTTAGTAACTTGAAGAAACGAAGTGCCTTCTCTACTGATTTCGGGAGGAAACATGTTAAAGCGGCCAATCTACCTATCAATTGCTGAATCTCCTTTTCGTTTGTTGAAAACTGCATGTCCAGCACGGGTTAGCTTTTATTCCTCTATGGGTTAACATGAACCCCAACAATTTTCTAGCCAAAACACCAAATGTGCATTTGAGCGGATTTAAGTGAATATTATATTCCCTTAACCTGCTAAATGTTTCTTCCAAGTCCTTTATATGATCATTCATGGTGGTTGTCTTTACAATCATATCATCGATGTAGACTTTGATATTCTAACCGAGTTGGTGCTCAAAGACCTTATTAATCATTCTTTGGTATGTGGCCCTCGTATTTTTTTAACCCGAAAGGCATAACATTATAACAATAGTCTACCTTATCGCCTACAAAGGTTGTTTTTTCCTGATATGCTGGATACATGGCTATCTGATTATACCCCGAATAAGCGTCCATAAACGTAAGTAACTGGAACCCGGACGAGTTATCCATGAGTTGATCAATATTTGGCATTGGATAGGCGTCTTTAGGGCACATCTTATTCAAGTCGGTATAATCTGTGCACACCCTTCATTTGCCGTTAGATTTCCGAACCATTACTACATTGGATAACCACGTAGTGTACTGGATTTCTCGTATAAATCCGGCTTCCAACAACTCTTTGATGTGTGTGGCTAGTGCTTGTGTTCTTTCGAGGCCGAATTTTTGTTTTTTCTGTTGGATCGGCTTTGATCCGGGCTACATCGATAATTTATGGCAACAAAATTTTGGATCTATCCTTGGAATTTCTGATGCTTTCCAAGTGAAAACTTCTTGGTTCCTCTTGAGGCTCTCCATGAGTTTGACTTTGATGTCTAATTCAAGCATTTTTTGATCTTTGTGATCTGCCACGATTGGTTTCCATCTGCAATTCTTCCACATTTCCGGTTGGTTCTGGTCTCCATTCCTTGGAGTCTTCCCTCATGTCAAGTTCTACCATATTTACTGGTTTTCCCGGTTGACACTCCGCCATTTTTCGGCCAACATGATCCCCTTGACTTATCCGAGGTGGTGAAGATGGACTTGACTGTATTGTAATAACATTGTCAGGATTCTTTTTGGTCTTCGCAGATTGTCACCACCACATCCTTGTTCCCTGCCATTTTTATCTTCTATGTTTAGTAGACATCAACATATCCCACTTGTGGATAGCCGGTCTTCCCAAAATAACATTGTACGGTGAAGGAAAGTCGGCCACAACAAACGTAACTCTTTTCGACTTGAAGGCATCTTTAGTTCCTAATGTCATCCGAAGGTCAATGAAACCTTTGGGGTTGGTATTTTCTCTGTTGAAGCCTATCAACATCGTCTTACATGGTTTCAAATCCTCTTCATCCAAATTCATCTTTTTGAATGCACTCCAAAGGATAATATCCTGCAGAGCTGTCGTTATCTACGAACATCCTTTTAACTAGACAATTGACTAGTGTTCCAGTAATTACTAAGCTATCTTCATGACCTGGCACCACGTGTTTCATATCCTCCTCTGTGAAATATAGAATAGGAGGCTCTGGTTTGTCGGTTTTCCCTTAAACTTGGGCTGCTCTCTCACCGAAATAAACTTCTTTCAAATACTTCTGTCTTTGGTTAGCAGTATCTCCTCCTTCTCCTAGAGCTCCAGAGATGACATTACACTCAAACTCCAGCTCTAGAAATAATTCATCACCGGTCTGCTTTTTCCTCTTGTCTTCTTTTTCTTTCCTGAGTTGAACTTCTCCACCTTTGCGCTTGTTTCTACGGCCCTGGGTCTTTATTACGTACTGCCTCAACCTTCCCTCTCTGACAAATTTCTTAATCGCATCTCAAAGATCCCAACACTGGTCAGTGGTATGTCCTGGCCCATTATGAAACTCACAGAACCGGGATTGATCTACCTCGGCCTTGTTATACAGTGGACGGGGTTGCTCCACCTTCTTCATGTCAGTTAATGCTACCTCCCTCCAAACTTGTGACTGGGATACATTTAATGGTGTATATTTTTCGTATTTTGTTTCATATTTCCCCGGCCTGAACTTAACATCCGGGTTTCTACCTTGATTAGGAATTCCCTGATGTTGCCTGCCTCTTGACAGCAGACTCCTCCTTCTGGGAATTCTTTCCTTTTCTCTACCTATTGCATTAGCGATCTCCATTTGTCCCAACTCCAAATACTTTTCGACCGGGCTCAAAATTCCAACAATGATTTCACTAGGTCTTTATATATTGACTTTGCCAATCGGGATGATCCACTCAACCCGACAGACATGAGGTGTACATGCACTTTTTCCTCAATCCGTGTACTTGCAACGCTGATTATTTTGCCAAGTTGCTGTCGTATTTTGCCAAGTGCAAACTCGAATTTCGGTTATTTTTTGCTGGTTGCGAAGTTCAACAAAAACCTCTGACCGAAATCTTCAAAATTGCGGATTGACCGTGGTGGCAACGTATGGAAGCACGTCTGGGCCGGTCCCGATAAGGTAGTAACAAAGATACAGGATATTATTGGTTCGTCAATTCCTCGCACACACATCTGCATGTCAAATTCATCGATGTGTACTTGTGGGTCCTGGCTTTCGTCATATTTTGATAAAAAAAGAAGTGGTCTTAGGTTTATGATCTTGTAAGTTAGCAAGAGCTGGTCTTGGGTTTCATTAAGTGCCAAGAAGTGTTCTTGGGCTTTGTAAGGTATCGAGGGTAGACCTTGGGTTTTGTAAGGTACCAAGGGTAGACCTTGGGTTTTTGTTGAAGGTCCACCTAGGGAAGCCCTAGGGTTTGTGAACCTGTAACTGACCAAGGGGCTGCCTTGGATTTTGTTGAAGGTCGACCTAAGGAAGCCCTAGGGTTTTACGAACCTTTGGAGAGTACTAGGAATAGATCCTGGGTTTTGTTGAGGTTCACCGAGTAAATGGATATTAAGAACCTGTAATCGACCAAGGGGCTATCTTGGATTTTGCTGGAGGTCCACCTAGGGAACCCCTAGGGTTTTACGAACCTTTGTAGAGTACCAAGAACAGGTCCTGGGTTTTGTCGAGGTTCACCGAGTAAATGGATATTAAGAACCTATAATCCCCCAAGGGGCTGCATTGGATTTTGCTGGAGGTCCACCTAGGGAAGCCCTAGGGTCTTGCAGACCTTTGGAGAGTACCAGGGACTGGCCCTAGGTTTCATCAAGATTCACTAAGTTAATGGATATTAAGAACCTGTAATCGACCAAGGGGCTGCCTTGGATTTTGCTGGAAGTCCACCTAAGGTTCTACCAAAAGTTGGCCTTAGGGTTTTGCGGACCTTTGGAGGATAGACCTTGGCGAGTAGTACCAAGACATGGTCTTGGGATTTTGTCGAGGTTGGACCTAGGATAGCATTCAGGCGATAGTTCCTGAATTTAATTATTTTCCTGCAAGGTCAACATAAGTACATGTAAAAAGAAAAGAGAAATATCTTTTATTAATATTGCAATCAATGTACATATTCCCTTTGTTATTCCTCAGATGGTCCTCATTAAAACCTCTCAAACCAAAACCAAGTGGGACAAAAGACTTGAGTAGGAAAAAGAGTACGCCAACCGGCCTTCAATTCTTTAGCTGTAGTAGAACTTCAAGTGGGTAGTATTCCAAGTTCTTGGAACGTCTTTACCACTTAGTTCATGTAGTTTTAAGCGCCATTGTCTAGGTTGGTGACAACCCTAAATGGGTCTTCCCAGTTAGGTCCAAGCTTGCTCGAGCGGGGATCTTTTTTGGCTTCACCCCAGACATGCCAAACTAGGTCGCCTGGTTGAAAGGTTCATGGTTGAAGCTTGGAATTATATCTTCTTATCATGCGGAGCTTGGCAGCTTCTTCTCTGATTCTAGCTATATATTGAATTTCTTCAGCAATTTCTAGCTCGACCGTCATGTTCTCCTCATTGTATTGTTCTTGGAAGAACATTCTTCTTGTTGATGGTTCCCTTAGCTCGACGGGGATCATGTCGTCAGTGCCATATGTGAGGCGGAAAGGAGTTTCATTTGACTGGTGCTCTGAGGTGAGCAATGGTAGGCCCAGAGTATGTTGGGGAGCTCTTCCTTCCAGAGACCTTTAGATATGTCCAGTCTGGTGCGAAGGGCTCGAAGGATGACTCTGTTCACTGCTTCCACCTAATAGTTGGTCTAGGGATGTTTAATAGAGGTGACCAGATGTTTGATACCCAGTCGTGTAAGGAAATATTCGTAGGTCTATGCTTTGAAATGCGTACCATTGTCAATAATGATAGCAAAGGGTAGACAATATTTGCATACGAGATGTTTCCAAGTGAAGGTTTCCACTTCACTAGCTATTATCTCACGTAAAAGCTTTTCTTCGATCCACTTAGTGAAATAGTCGATGGCTACCAGTAGAAACTTGACCATTCTAGGGGCTCTTGGTAAGGGTCCCAAGATGTCCATTCCCCATATGGCGAAGGGCCATGGGGAGGTTATAATGTGAAGATTGTTGGGGGGAGTCCAGGGAACGTCCACAAACTCTTGACATTTTGTACACTTTCGAGTGAAGTCGAAAGCATTGGTTCTGAGTGTTGGCCAGTAATATCCTGCTTGTACTACCCTAGTGATAAGGGTGTGCCTCTTGTATGGAGGCTACAAATCCCTTCATGGAGTTCTCTCAGAACGTAGTTTGCCTGTTGGTTGTCCAGACACTTTAGTAAAGGCATTGTCAGCCCTCTTTTGAATAGTTCATCATTGATGATGATGTAGTAGTTGACTTTCCTCTTTAGACTTCAGGCCTCGTTTTCATCTGTTGGGAGCGTTCCCTTTGTGAGAAAATTTTTGTAAGGGGTCATCCAATTGGGTTCCTCCACTTCACTAGCCATTACTTCTTAGGTGTCTACGGTGGGTGTCTGGAGTGTTTCTTGGATGATAGTTTTGAGGTGTCCAGTCTTTTTACTGGCCAGTTTAGATAGCAGGTCATCCCTGGTGTTACTCTCTCGCAGTATATGATACATCTCAAAACACTCAAACTCTCAATGAGTGTTTTGGCTAGATGATAATATTGGAGGAGTATGGCTTCTTTAGTCTAATACTTGTCAGCTATCTATCCTTGGATGAGCTGTGAGTCGGAGTAACACCTCAGACATTGAGCCCCAACTTCTTTTACAAGTTTGAGTCTTGCTATGAGTGCCTCGTACTCGACTTGGTTGTTTGAGGCCTTGAAGTTAAGCTTGAGGGCTTATTCCAGTGAGATGTTGCCAGGTCCCTCAATAATAATGCCTGCTTCGCTTCCCTGCACATTGGATGCTCCATCCACATAGAGATTCCACTAGTCCGGGGTAGACTTGTCTTTCACCACAAACTCCGCTAGGAAGTCTACCATGAACTGCATCTTCATCGGACCACATGGTTCGTATCGAATGTCGAATTCTGACAACTCGATCAACCACGCCACCATCCTGCCTGCCAATTCGGGTTTCCACAGTATTTGCTTGATGAGATAGTTAACTATTACCTGATGACTTTGGAAATAGGGTGGAAGGCATCTGGCAGAAGTGACTAGTGCCAAGGTTATCTTTTCAATCATCTGAGAATGCTTCTCAACGTCATGTAGCATGTGGCTAGTGAAATAGATAAGGAGTTGGTGCTTCCCTTCCTCTTGGATGAGTGCTGAGCTGACAACTTTGTCCACTATTGAATGGTATAAGAGCAATGGTATCCCATGTCGAGGTCAACTTAGGACGAATGGTGCAGCGATTGTCTTTTTGAATGCTTCAAAGGCATGTTTGCAAGTATCATTCTAGAGGAATGGTTTTGTCTAATTGAGCAGTTTGTAGAAAGGCTTCGCCTTCTCGGCAAGTTTCGGAAGGAACCTTGACAAGGCCGCTAGTCTGCCATTCAGTTTTTGAACTTCATTGACATTAGTTAGGCTATGCATTTGTATTATGGCTGAGCATTTGTTCGGGTTGGCTTCAATTCTTTGGTGTGTGATCATAAAGCCAAGGAACTTGCTGCCACCAACCCCAAATGTGCATTTTTCGGGGTTGAGACGCATGTCATACTTCCTTACTTCTTCAAATACCTCTTCCAGATCTGCTACATGTTGGGCTACACTTTGGGACTTGATGACCATGTCATCAACGTAGACCTCAACGTTGCGTCTGATTTGTTTTCTGAAGATACGATTCATCAACCGTTGGTATGTGGCTCCTGCATTCTTGAGACCAAAAGGCATGACTTTGTAACAATAGTTGGCATCTTCAGTGATGAAGGGCATCTTTTCTTCATCCGGGGTGTACATTCTGATCTGATTGTAGCCAGAATATGCATCTAAGAAACTCAAGATTTGGAACCCAGATGCACCATCAACCAGTCTGTCAATGCTGGGTAATGGATATGCATCCTCCCGGGCATGCCTTGTTGAGGTCTATAAAGTTTGTGCACATACGTCACTTGCCATTGGCTTTTTTGACCATGACAACATTGGCGAGCTAGGTAGAGTACCCGAATTCTCTGATAAAGTTGGCCTTGAGTAGCTTGTCTACCTCTTTCTTCACTGTTTTTTGTCTTTCTTCTCCTATATTCCGCTTCTTCTGTGATATTGGTTTGGCCAGTGGAGATATTGCCAGCTTGTGGCATATGACGTTACGGTCAATACCTAGCATGTCGGACGGTTACCAAGTGAAAAGAGTTGCATTCCTGCGGAGTACATCAGCTATGTGTTTGTGCTCATGACTGGTGAGGTCTTTGCTAAGTTGTGTACATTGTTTGGGTTTAGGCTCGAGTTGACAACTTGACCAATTCCTTGATCGGGTTTAAGCTTTCTACTTAACACTATCTGGTTTGTCTGGTCAGCTTTTATAGTAACAATTTCCCTTGTAATGGTGGGAAATTTCACCTTCAAATGAGGCGTGGAAACAATAGCTCTAAGCTCATTCAGTGTTTTCCTGCCAAACAGGGAAAGGTATGAGGTGTCGGCATATACAATTAAATACCTGATAGTAAAGCTCCTCGAAAGTGAACCCTGAACGAAGGTCATAAGGTCGACGTATCCCCGAGTTTCTACCCGTTCTCCTGCGAAGCCTAAGAGGGGTCCGAGGTGAGGCTGAATGACGTTTGATGACATCTCCATCTTCTGGGAGGTCTTCAAATATAGGAAGTTGGTGGAGCTGCCCTGATCGATGAGTACTTTTGTCACTTTAAAATTAGCGATTATAAGAGAAACGACCATTGGGTCGTCCTGGTTGGAAGGATCGATTCCCTTGAAATCGGCAATTGCAAATGTGATGAGAGGTAGACTTCGTGGTGAGATAGCATCAACACAGTTTATATCAATGTCTCGTATGGAATATAAGTGTCTCTTTCGAGACTGACTGGATGATCCTCCATGCGAGAAACCGCCCGTGATGGTGTTGATTACCATTAGACTCTTAGCAAGCGTCCAATTTGTCGTTGCAGGTTACAGAGTTTATAAAAGATCGTCTACACAGGGACTTGAGTTACTCAGTTTATCCAAATAAAATTTAACAGTTCAATATTTATGTACAATGAGTATAAGCAAAACTTCATATGTTTGTGGAATAATGAAAAATAAGAATTTACGGAAATAACGGATTTAGTATGTTGGAATTATAGAAAATTACGGAAACAAATAAAGTGAGTTTAATTAATTCAAGAAAAGTATAGGATTGGACTTCATCGTTCATACCCTTAGTATCCAATTACATTACCATGTATAAATCATTTTCTATCTGTTGATTTGAGGGGGAGTTGCTTGAAGCACAAAGAACTTCGATTCAAGAAAGGATGGTTTTGAACTTTCAACATGCCTTTGAAGCATTGAAGAAAAGTTTGTGATCAAATGTAAAAGGAAGGAAGTTTTTTGATGATCCAATCATTGCATTCATATCATTCATAAGTTTGAGAATTAAATCACAAGGCATTGGTAAATTGTTTTAAGTTTTTAAAATAAACTAAGTATTTTTGGAAAAATAGCATTTCACTGGTTTAATCGATTATAACAGGCAAAGAATCGATTATTTTGTTCTTGATGTTTTCTAGAAATTTTTCAAGAACAGTTTAATCGATTACATTATCGGAATAATCGATTATTTTGTCTTTGATCACATATAATCTGCCTTGGTGACTTTTTTAATTGATTACCACCAAGCTGCAATCGATTACATAAGCCAAATAGAAAATACCATATCTCTGGTTTAATCGATTACCAATTATTGTAATCGATTACGTAGTTCAAACATATTTTTCATAGTGTCGGATTTAATCGATTACCAATTATTGTAATCGATTACATAGTTCAAACATATTTTTCATCATGCCAAATTTAATCGATTACACATCGGAATAATCGATTAAATTGTTCGTTATAGTTACCCAGAATCATTGTGAACGATTTAATCGATTACAGGAGCATATGTAATCGATTACAAGTGCTAAATAATCGATTATAGGAGCGCTTTTAATCGATTACAGACGGTTACAAATATCACTATAAATAGAACTCATGCTCAACTGATTTCCTGACTTGAGTAATTCGCATTCTGAGCATTCTAAAGCATTCTAAACATTCTCTAAGTGATATTTCTGGGTTCATTGAGTTCTTGCTTCCATAAAACTCATATGGGTCTTTAAGGGATGAGTGAAGCAAGATTTTCTCTTTTAAAAGCTTAAGGAAAGTTATGTTCTGAATTTATAATCTGCATTCAACCTGGTGAAATCATTCTTATGCATATCATTCTTTGGATCATCAGGTGACTTCTTTCCTTATTCTTTGAAGTTGTAATTCTCTTTTGAATTTTGTGTTGGTTTGTCTATTGTAAATGAGTTTCTTGCTTGTAATCTAGAGATAGTGTTTCTCTAGGGGGTTTGCTGAGTAGTGTTCTCCGTAGGGTTGTCTCTAAGAATCTAATAGTGTTTTAGATTTCTGAACTTTATCTAGGGTTGATAAAGAGAGGCTTGTAATAACTTGTAAGAACTGAAATTTACAATAGTGGAACTCTACTATAGTGTTGAGTAGAAGAAAACTGGATGTAACTTCATAGTGTTTGAAGTGAACCAGTATAATTCTCTGTGTGTTGATTTAATTCTGCATATTTGATTGTCTTTTGTGAATTCTTGTTATCTATCAAATTCTTGAAGCATTACATCTCTTGGATTGAAGTTTGGATAAAGTTTCTTGGTTTAAAAAGTGATAAAGATCCAAAAAGGGCAAAACTCTGATTTTGATCAAGAATTTTTTTTTAAATTATCAAGTCTAACCAATTCACCCCCCCTCTCTTGGTTAAGTGTGAAGTGTTCCCATATTTTACAATTGGCATCAAGAGCTAGGTCTTGTAAGATACTCAAGATCACTTTTCTTTCAAAATGAATACTTCACAAATAACCTTCAAAGAAGGTGCATCCTTAAACAGACATCCTTTGTTTGAGGGGGAGCATTTCAGTTTTTGGAAAAATAGGATGAAGATCTTTATTCAATCCAATGATCCAGGAGCATGAAATGCTATAGAAAAGGGTCCTAGGGTGCCCATCAAGGTGGTAGATAATAACATGATTCCCAAGGATTGGGATGAGATGAATGATGATGAAAAAAGAATTGTTCAGTATGATTTTAAAGCTAAGAACATGATAACTTCGGCCCTTTCTTCTGATGAATTTTTCATAACTGTTAGATGTACAAGTGTCAAAGAGATGTGGGAGATGCTTGAAATCACCCATGAAGGAACTGAGGAAGTAAGAAGATGAAGGAAGCACTCATTGATTCATGAATATGAAATGTTCAAGATGAATCAAAATGAAAGTATTTCTCAGCTCCAAACAAGATTCACACATATAGTGAATCATCTCTTGGGTCTTGGAAAAACATTTGATGCTAAAGAATTGAACATCAAGATTTTGAAGTGCCTCACTAGAGCTTGGCAACCAAAAGTGACAGCCATCAAGGAATCCAAAGATCTTTCGAAAATGACCATGGCTACCCTCTTTGGTAAGTTACTTGAATATGAGTTTGAATTATCACAACTAACCTTTGGTGAAGATGCAGAAAGAAAAATCAAAGGAATAGCACTGAAGACTGCAGCACCTAAGGTGGAGAAGGATAAAGACTCTAATGATGAAGAAGATGAGGAAAGCATGAACTTGATTGTGAAAAAGTTCAGCAAATTCCTAAAGAAGAATAAGGGCAAAAGATTTATAAGAAACAACAAGAACAATTCCACCAACAACAGTTCTAGCAACAACAAGAAGATTGACAATGTAATGACCTAATTTCTAAGTTGATTTTATTACTAGTATTTTTACTTAGAATAAAAAATTTTCAAGAAACGTGTATTAGTAAAAATTCTAAGTCATTAAAATTTAGAAAATATGTAAAGACTAATACATTAGTCAATGTCTCTGTTACAAAAGTTTATACAAGTACAAAACTCTTTTCAAAATCCAGCTTAGTACATAGCTCCTTCAATATATCAACACTACTCCAGAGCCTCAAGGAACCTGACCAGGGCTACCATCTAAGAAAAACATGAACAAATCTTGTGAGAAATAAATTTCTCAGTAGGCAAAGCTAAATCCCGACTTTATTAGTAGGTTAGTAAAATCATTCAAATAATCAAATACATCCACAAGAAATATGCAACTATATGAATGCATGAGATGAACTATCCCAGGGCAAATAGCCTCCACACATCGTACTGCATGTGGCCACACTAAGTGTGGACGCTGCTATAGTCTTACGCAAATATGCATGAATTTTGCCATATATTCTTGCACCTGGGTACTACATATCGTACTGTATGTAGCATCAGATTCTGTTTTCCCAAAGCCTCGTACTGGACTTGGAACATGGAAACATGAATCAACCTATCTTATTCACATCAACATCCATAAAAATCAAATCCATAAGCAAAATACATATTACCTTATGGAAAATATTTTCATCATATGTATCATAAGTATGGTTACACCACCATAACTTATCCAATAAGCTTATAAGTATGGTTAAACCGCTATATCTTATTCAAGCAAAATCATTACCAACTTAGGCATGACTAAAGAATATCCTCACAGAAAATTATGTTAGTAATCTAACTAATAATCCATAATATGTCTTTCAAATAATTTATAATCCCTTGAAATTTTCAAAATAAAAGATTAAAGCTTAGTATGCATCTTTTATTCTCCTTTCACCTACCACCTCACTAATTAATCCTCAAATCAAATCATCAATTATTTAAACCATTCAACTACATACCATTCATCCTCTACTTCAAAAATTAAATCAAAATCTTTCCATAAAAATATCAACAGACAGCCCAAAATATCATCAAAATCACCTAAAAAAAATCATCAAATGGGCTTCCATACATCACTAATATTGATGGGTATAAATCATCACCTATCTTATGGCTTAAATCAACATATTCTCA
>PYAF01004608.1:80360-102269 GCA_007407185.1 Glycine tomentella
GTGGAGTTTTCTTTTCTTACTTGATTCTAACTCTAAAGGAGAAAGATGAAATGAAGGTAGTATGAAGAGAGGATGTTCACGTGAAGGTGTAGAGAGGAAATCTTGGAGAATGTCTTGCACTTAGGTCCTCCTTCCCCCTTTATATAGTGGTTTAGGATTCACTTTATGGAAAAATATCTCCTACACCATAATGACTTACCTTTCCACTTGTCCACCCCTTTACAAGTGTCCCTACACTTGTCCAAATCATAAAGGCTCTTAATTCTCCACAATCCAAGTGTCCAAGCTCTTGAAGTTTCTCCATTTCTCTTGCATTTTCGTGGAGTAGCTTGCCAAGGAAGATTTTTATGCTTTTTCTTTCATTCTTGAGTTTATCCCAAACCTATTTTAGTAAAATTCAAATTCTGGATTCGTTAACTGTTGGATCTCCATAAAATTTTAAAGGTACACTACTATCCCACATATGTAACTTTTGACCGTTGGGATTGTTGAAATCATGTCTAGAGATGTCCACGTGTTCTACCAAAGGAGACAAGAGAAGATTTTTCTTCTCATCTTGTATACATATTCCAAGTGTCCACCACTTGTCTTCTTCATGAAGCTTGCCTTTACAAGTGGCTTATTCATGAATCTTCTCCCCTTTTCTACATCATTCCACACGTGAACTTCAAGCTTAAGGGGTAGGATGACAAGTTTTCCTTCCTTTCATGCCATTACATGTCATTTCTGATGCTAAAGTAAGATCTAATTCCACTTATGGTTTTCCACATGGCAATTTCTTGTATGAAGTCAAATTTAATTTGAATTCTTTCACCTAAAATAATATGAAATAATAGAATTCTAAAGATCTCTAAAAATTATCTTCAATAGCTTATAACCAATTTCTATAGAGTACTATACAGACCTCAAGCACAAGATTGTCCTTATCTTAATTCCAATTGGTCTATTCTTCTTCTGACCATCAATATTACTAAACCATTTTATTGGGTAAATTTGGACATCCTACAATTGAGAGAAAATTCCACAGAATCTCAAAGGGTATCTGGTCATTTTTGGCCTAAAGGGTATTATGGTAAATTCATCATTCATCCTAGGGTATATTTGTCATTTCCACCATAAAATATCTAGTCAAAAATATCTAAGGGTATTCTTGTCATTTCCAAAATATCCAAGGGCATTTATGTAATTTTTCTCCTTAAAATATCTAGCTAAAGTATCTATGGGCATTTTTGAAATTTTCAAAAATATCCAGGGGGTATTTATGTAATTTTAACTTAAAGGGCATTTTTGTAATTTCTGTTTTAAGGGAAGGGCAATATGGTCATTTCTCTTCAACTATTTTTTTTTTTATCCAAGTATCATCATACTTCCACAATTCAATTATAAATATGAATTCAAGATATAATTTTGAGGATGTTATAGACAACAACTTTACTTGTTTTGAGTGTGGTAAACCTGGCCACATAAAATCAGAATGCTCAATCTACTTGAAGAAACAGCAACAAGACAACAAAGGCAAGAAGGAAACAAAGCCAAGAAGAGCATACATTGCCTGGGAGGACAATGAATCTTCAACCTCTGAATCCTCTACTGAATTAGAAGAAGCCAACATGTGTCTCACCTCAATTGTCAATGAAGAAAATGATGATCTTCTGGATGAAGATGATGAGGTAACATTTGAACTTGATCAAGCTATTTTTGTTCCCATATTTTACACTATCCTTATTGATGAACAAGTTAAATCACCCCAAATCGATCCCTCACAATTGAGAATTCTAAGGATATTTACTAAATATCGATCCCTCGCATATGAAATAAATATCTCAGCATTATAATCATAATCTCGTGTTGTTTGCAATCAAAACGTTATGCCTTATTCCTAGCAACGTAACGTAATGAATAAAATCATTCAGTTCAAATCCTGAAAGCACTTTCCAGTTAAACTTATTATCCTATTTCATGAAACTAGTGATCAAGTAGAATCAAACATTAAGAACAGAATGAAATTGCAAATAAGGAGTAGAAAAGATTCATGAATATAACAAATATTAAAAGAGATACATAAGGGTACGAAGATTACATCCAATCCTTAGGAGAAGCTAGCCAATCATTGTGGAAAGCACCGATCCTCTCTGGAGAGTTTCCACGCCAATTTCTCACTTCTCTCACTCTCTCTACTCTTCCTAAGCTAACCCTCACATTCTCTCTCTAAAAAAACATGCCTTCTTCTTCCATTTGCAAGCCTATTTATAGGAAATGGAAGCTACTGATGTCCACTCACCCAGGCGAGTGATTTAGCCTTGTTTTACTCACCTGGGCGAGTTAATCCTTAAACCTGAAGAAAGTCATTCGTCTAGGCGAGTTAAATACACATGATTCCCTCGCCTGGGCGAGTTAAAAACCCAATGCTGAAGAAAGATGCTAGCCTGGGCGAGTACTGGGCAAATTTGCTTCAAGAAACTTCCTATTTTGACCTTTTTGCCCTTTTGTACTTGTCTTGCTTGCTTTGATACAGTTGGTACTTATCAAAATACCAAATTTTGATTGGACTAATCTTCCAAATTGTAAACAATAACCTTTATATGTGTTCCAGCTACAAAACAAATAGGATTAGGGCAAATTTATAAGCAGTTCATTGAAATGAAAAGATAAGTGCCAACATTATAATCCTGAAATTAACTAAAATATGACACTTATCAACTACCCCCAACATAGAATCTTGCTTGTCCTCAAGGAATTTTGTAAAGAAAACTAAAAAGTTAATACTTTAATATGAACATGTTTTGTAAAGAAACAACTTTCAAAAATGATCAGAACATATTTTTCAAGTAGTCAACTATGAGAAATTGAAAACACAAAAGATGGAATTCACCAAATCAAATGAAATTAAGATAAATTTACATTTCATTTCTAAAGAACATCAAAGAAAACACTTGATTGATTCAAACAAAGGAAAACCTCTGGGAAGGTGTTTAATTCCCTCACAGGTAAGTGTTTATTCTCTATTCCAACACTGATATGTCATAGATAAATTTTGTAGTTCATTTCCCATCAAATCAAAGTACATATTTATCATGGATCTTTAGGAATTTTTAGGGTTGAGCCTGACTTTGAAAGAAATCTTGATTTTTATGGATATTCAAAGTTACCCTAAGAATAGGAGAGCAAACAAAGATAAGACAAACTATTATCATTTCCTATTTCTTTTCTTTTTCTTCCAAGATATCCATGCTTCTTATACCAACTTTCCAATCACCCAATTTTATAGAATTTTTCAACATAAGGAATTTTGTTTCTTTTTTATTTTCTTCATTTTCTTTTTCTTTCTTTTTTTTTTCTTTTTCTTTTTCTTTCTTTCTTTTTGTTTCTTTTATTTTATATAGCTTTAGCCACATTTAAAACAAAGTATCTTTATCACATTAGCCACCCAAATGATAAAAAGATCCAACAAAATCCCTTTTGTTCTCCTAACCTAACGTAAGGTAGGAAATTCTTAATCTAGGTTAGTGTTCCAAAAAAATCATAAGTGTTTTGGCTCAAAGGGGCAAGCAAGTGGTAAATCATTATGTATTCGGATAGCTTTATGGCCAGTGGCTTAAAAGTGTTCAAAAAGAAAGAAGGCCTAAATCATATACATGCATCATATGTCATGACAATTAGAAATTCATACAAAATCAACTATAAAACAAATAAGTGAGGACACTCAATGTAATTTTTGTGGGTGCACTTAGAGAGAATTCTCTGTGTACACAATCAAAGTGTGCAATATCAAAAAGAATCATAAATGCGCAGCGCACAATTATCTAATCAAAAAGTCTAACATAGTAAATAAGGAAATAAAGTACTGATTTTTTCAAATATAAAGGAGTAAATAAAGTGATAAAGAAATATATAGAAAATGTCACAGATTTTAAAGATCAACGAGATAATCAGCAAGATTATGGATCATGTCTTCATCATCATCTACTCCTTCTCCTTCATTTGCAGCTCCTTGGTCAACCGCAGGGCCTTGGTCAGCCACAAGATCTTGATCAGTCGCAAGTCCTGTTTCCTCCTGAAAAATAGTAGCCTATCCTCGGGCCATGCAACATTAATCCTAAATTGGTAGAGGTAGACCGAAACTTATATGGGAAAAAAGTAGTTAAATAATACTTAATGCAGTGAGATATAGATTGGCGGACGGTGTCTTAGGATGGAATGGAGAAAAACTATAAGCTTGATGGAGGGTTATGCCCATTGTTATCTCTATATTCTAGATAGTCCCTTTTTAATTTTTTTTCCTCTTCATCTCCCCCTTTCTTCTTTCTCCCTTCTTTGCTTGCACCGATTTTTTTTTCATCCTCCTCGTATTTATCATTGAGTTCATCTACCACCAACCCTAATTAGTTTGGGTTAAAAGTATTCTTGATATTGATGTTGGTGTGTCAAGTTGTGTTGTAAAATCCATGTGACCGACCTCACTTGAATAGGATAAACCTTTGTTATTGAAGAGTTGCTTCACATCCACTGATTTTAAAGATGATTGTAATTTTACCACACCAGTATTCCAAGCATACCATACTCAACTAACCAATCAAAAAATCATGTTCACTCAAAAGTAAAAGATCCCACACTTCTCTCTCCAAAACGGACCTTAGGATTTCATCTTACAAAATGTTTCAAATTAAATCAAACTTGACTTGAGTCTTTAAATGATTTATCATTATCTCAAATCCATTCAAAACCTCTAACGATTCAAGTAAAGAAGAAACTAAGGACTTGAAGTTTCATGTAATCGGAGAAAGTGATGGGAAAAATTGATTATAACAATTAAAAACAGACCAAATTTAAGCAAAACAGTAATGAAGAAAAACAAAATAATAGTAGAAGTAAATAAGCCTATTGTAATTATTTCTCTGAAAAATGCTGTACCCAAACATGCACTAAAATTCTCCTGTGTTTCCCCTATCATTTTCATCAACAACAATTGACTCATTCATTCTACTTTCGATTTTAAAGATCAGTCACAACACATACAAGACGGTGAAATTGCATACTTAGATGCAGAAATAGACCATATGGACAAATATGGATTTGTTCATGGGACAAATCTTTCACTATACAGTTAAAAGCACACCACTTCTTGTCATTCATAACACTTTATTCGCATGTATGTTGGCATAGATGCATACTGTATATCCTATTATAAAAAGCAACACCACTCGACTATATAGTAGTTAGGTGGCACATTTTCCCTCAGAACCTTGAAACTGAGGAACACGATGCTCAGAACTCCCTTTCTGGGAACATGATAGGAGCTATAAGAGACCATAAGTACAAAAGAGCAGTTGCCCAAGAAGTGATGATTCGAACCCACACAGATGGCCAGCCCACATCAACCAACTTCCCGCTCTCTCCAACAGATGTAGACCAACCTGTCAGAAGCATTGCAGAATACATGCTAGCAAGAGAGAAAATCAAGTGGAAGAAGGAATATGAATATGTAACTGGCTTTGCTTTCTCCTTCTCTTCATCCTCCTTTGCATCCAATGGAAGCAAAGGCTTACCTGCAGAATCACCAGAAATGGCAGATTGTCACTATTAGCATGCGGCAAATTTTTGTAATTTAATACTAATCAAATAACAAGACAGTTTATTATTTTCCTTCATGGCAACATATTCCAAAATCAAATTCAGCTTCAAGGCCAATAAAACCATTCTTAGATTTCAAACTCAAATATCTGGTGCCCAACTTTTGACTTGTACATACTTGACACAGCAATGAATAGAAATATTGGATTTTAAGAATATTTACCAGCACGAGGGGAGCTTGGTGGGGAAAGCACTACAGCAGAAGATCCAGCACGCACAGCAGAATAAACAACAGATAGAACAGTTGTAGCTAAACCCAAAGTAAGGGTGCCAGTGGAAACAGCTTTTGAGTGCTTGTGAAGACCATTGCACTCATAATCTCTTGGTTCACTAGCCAGTGCACTATAGCAGAGATAAGTGCAGTATAATGATATTACTGAAGCAGGCAAAACACTTCCATTTACCTGTAAATGAAAATAATTCAAAAACCTCAAATCCAAGTAATGAATGATCTACAGTACACATAGGATAAAACCTTTTCCCATCTAAACAAAATAAATTTCAGCAATTTATCCTTCAAGCTTAACTTAGAAAATGTAACTCACATACCAGGCTGACAGGACTAAATATACCTTTTAATGCCAGCTCTACTAACTTATCATTCCATCAGAAAAATTTAACCATGATAACAGAGATAGCAAAAAGAAACTAGATTTAATAAATAACAGATTATATATGAGCTTCTAGATAGTAATATTTTAACCAAGTATTTAAGTTAAAACAAATGAAAAATGCATCAACTACAATTTTCAAGCATTGTACAAATCAATATCATAGAAGAGACAAATTGGGGAAATTTACATTTTGCAAATGAAAAAAAACCAGGAAAACAAATTAATAGTGGTTAGGTACAATGAAGATCAAATAACAGACTTACTGCAGGATGCAATGCCACTATGGCAAAAACAAATGCGAGAATCAGGGTCAGAGTAATAAAAAAGACATTGAGTCCACAGGCATGTCCAGATGGTGTAAAGAAGTGAAAGAGAACCCCCGAGAATGCAAATGTTGCCACATAACAAACAAGTGAAACAACAAATAGAGCAATGTACCTGTATAAATAAACAGGTAAACACTGAA
The DNA here is from genome assembly GCA_007407185.1 of Glycine tomentella. Lineage (NCBI taxonomy): Eukaryota > Viridiplantae > Streptophyta > Magnoliopsida > Fabales > Fabaceae > Glycine > Glycine tomentella. The sequence continues at coordinate 87,072 of PYAF01004608.1, forward strand.
ATTCTCGTTCAAAAATATGTCAACTTATCCAGTAAAGGAAATGACGTTACAGTAGTTAAATAGAAAAGCAAAGCCTAAAACTAACCAGAATTGTTCATCAAATCCAACCCATTTGTCATTCCATCCATGAACAAAATCCAACAAGAGCATGACTTGAACAAGAAGAAACATGCCTGAGCCAAACTTTGATATTGTTTCTGCAAATTGACATACCTCATCAAAATCATAAACAATGAAACAATTTACATATTAAGTAACCCCCCCCCCCCCCCCCCCCCCCCCCCCCCCCCCCCCCCAACACACACACACAACACACATACAAATCCTCTTAATCTGTTGTTTCAGCACAGTAATTTTTTGTAACTGTCCCAAACACAGCCGATGTCTAAAGGTACAAAGAAGTAGCCTTACTAAAAGCAAGAGGCATCAGGCATGAACCTGAAGTGTAGATGCTTTTTTCATTAACAAATTGTACATCTTGATAACATCATAATACATTTATTGTAATTATATGGGCAAAATACAAGACTCAAGCAAAGTAGCAGAACAAACAGCTCAACATGTGTGATAATCAACTACTAGGAATCAACGCAAATCAATTAGAAGAAATTCTTACCATAGAAGCTGATGATCTCATTTGGAATGAAAAACATAAAGATTACCAGAAGGCACCAGCAGATAATTTTCATCATCCAACCTCCATGGTGCATACTATCCCGAGGATCCCTCTGGGTTTTCACACCAACCATCAGAATAGCTAGAATAGTGAAAAACAGAAAATTGCCCAAGCTAACCCGCAGAACTGCATCTGTTTCAAACCATTCTCGGCTAGGAGTGTGTTCGAAGTGATTGATCCCTGTAGCATTAACAGAAGGACATCAGCTCTATACAAAAGCACACAACGATGATATTACACTCATCTACACACTTCCATAAACTTCACCGCGTCCATCAATCTACTCTCACCAAAACAACTAATTAACTCACAACAAAACTACATCTTATTAAAAAAAAAAAAATATGTGTATTCCATAGGATATTAGGAATTATGTAACAAAACATTTTTTACAGAAAAAAAAAAAATCTTAAATATATTAGTGATTATTTGATTGGTTCGAGGGTGAAGTAAAATAACTTGGAAAATCGCAAATTTTGGATGGGGTTCTAGTTCTAAAACAAAGGAATTTTTCATCTCAGTCAGTGCCTAAAAGAACAAAATCCCTCACCACTCACCACTCACCACGTCCATCAATCTACTCTCAGATGCATTATCAATGTCGTAACATTATCAAAACTACAAATTAACTTGCAACCAAACTTCAGCTCAAGAAAAAAAAAAACTATAGGAATTATGTAGCAAAATTTCTTGAGAAGAAAAAATTTAAAGACAATAACAGGCTTATGTGCTAAATAAACCCTTAAAATGACAAGCTCAATGGTGACAACATTTGGTATGCTTTCACGTAACAAACCCTCCTATTCAAGCATAATAATCGTTTCAAACCTCAAAATAATTAAAACGAGTGAAAATAGAAAGAGATGATGCATATGAAGAATCTAATAATTTGTAGACGAAATTGGAGATTGAGATAGAAGTTCAAATGGAAATTGGAAAAGGAAATTAGGGTTGTTGTTTCTGATTACAGGGAAGTGATTCCATGAGAGGAGCGGCGACCTCGCGGAGGATCCAGGCGACGACAAGGGAGAAGGCGAAGAGGCCGCAGTAGGCGATCCGGGCGGAACGACGGCTGATTCCCGAAACGACGGACCTGCAGGCGTCGCATGCGCAGGCCGCGCAGCATGACGCCAGGCAAGATGCTGCCCACATCGATCCTCCTCTTCTTCTGAGGAGGAGGAGGAGGAGCAGGAGGAGGAGATCGACTTAGGGTTTCAACGAGCCTCGGATTTTGATCAGAGGAGTTGAAATTGAATTTTGTTAGGGCGCAGAAGAATTCGAAGACGACGAGTGAGAAGAGCGAGCGAGAGGACGAAGAATATTTGGTGTCGTGTAGTAACTCGGTGGGGGATTAGTATTATCTTTTCGCCCGTTTCATATCATGCCAACTCGTTTTGGGTGATTGTGTGATATCAGATATTTTGCGGGGCGTGAAAGTAGGAAAGAAAATAGGCAAAATTTCACTCACCTCACCCATTTTCTAATTGTTAAACAAACGTTTGAATAAATCATCAATATCTTTTCATAAGAAATAATCAGTAATTAAAAATAACTTCTTTTTTTATCACAATGTACTACTTAATATTATTTATATGATTTTTAATTAAATTAATTATGATTATTTATATGGTTTTGTAAAAAAATATATTTATAATAATTTATTTAATATTATTTAAGTTTAGAAAACATATACAAATATTGTTCATAAGTAGGCATGGCGACGGGGCGGGGCGGGGCAGGGCTGGGGCGAGTATTGCATTCCCCGTCCCCGTCCCTGCCCCCAAACCCGCTCCCCGCCCTCGCCTCCATTCCCCGTTGGATTTTAAAATTCATCCCCATCCCCGTCCCAGCTTGGGCCGGATTTTCCCTGTCCCGTTCCGCCCCTGCTATTTGATCAAAATTTAAAAAATAAAAAAAATAATATAAATTTTTTTATTGAAAAATCGGATAAAAAATGTTAATTATGTAATAAAATAATAATAATAACAAACTCACATTTAAAATATGAGATCATAATTTTAAAATTATAAAACAAAATCAATCAATTCAATTAAAAAAATTTAGAAAAAAATATATTTTTATTTTTTAATATTATTTATTACGGGGTGGGTGGCAGGTGGCAGGGGCAGGGCGGGTATCAGTAACCCCATACCCACCCCCGCCCCCGCTTTTAGTTACCGAGGAAAACCCGAACCCACGAACCCGAAAAATTCGATTTTTCTCCATTAAAATCAGGACAGATTCGGGCGGGTATCCACAGGTTCGGGTCCCGTTGCCATGCCTATTCATAAGTTAAAATTTATTTAATATGCTTTTTAATTTAAAACTATATATAACTTATATAGTTAAAAATGTTTATTTATTAAATAAAATGATTATATAAACATAACTATTATACTCTATTCAGAATCAACTCATTATCTTGATTCCTGGCAAAAGGATGTCTGACTTCTTAGGGACCACTTCGACAGGTGAAACCCAAGTGTTATCTAAAATGGGATAAATGATCCTTGTGGCTAGTAACTTCATCACCTCCTTCTTCACCACATCAAGAATGCTGGGATTCAGCCTCCTCCGTGGCTGTCTTACCGACCTAGAATCATCCTCCAAGAGTATCCGATGCATGCGTATGGAATGATTTATTCTAGGAAGGTCAGCAAGCGTCCATCCAATGGCCTTTTTGTGGCCTCTCAAAACGTGCAACAACTTCTTTTCATGCTCAAGTGACAGGTTGCTAGATATGATGATTGGGAGCTTCTAAGCATCATCTAAATAACATATTTAATGTGCTCAGGTAATGGTTTCAGCTCCAAGAAAAGTGGTTGAATGGTGGACGGAAAGGAAGGTTGGTGGCTGATGGAAGGGAAATAGGAGAGTCAAGACCTGTACCTACAACACAATCAGAGTGAATTATAAAGGAAATTTCTTCACAAATACTACATACAACAGCATAATCATCAGAATCACCATAGACATAGCTAAAAGAACCAAAATCAAAATCAGAAAAGTCAGAAAAATCATAAAGTATAGTTGTACAAATATCTACATTATCTACTACAATCAATGATATCTACAAGGAAGACAAAATTCTCTTCTGCAGGATGTCTCATGGCCAAAAAAATGTTAAAATGCATAACATCATCACCAAACTCCATGGAAAGAGTTCATGCATGCACATCAATTTTGGTCTTGGCTGTCATCAAGAATGGTCTCCCTAGGATCAATGTGGAACCATGTCTAGAAGACTCATTCTGTATATAGAAAATGTAAAAATCTGCTAGAAAAATCAAATCATTAACTCGCACCAGCACATCTTCAATAACTCCAAGTGGAAGCACAACAGTCCTATTGGCTAAGTGAATGACAACACCAGTGGGTTTCAAATCACCTAGATGTAGTGATCTGTACACTGATGTGGGCATGACATTAATTAAAGCTCCAAGGTTAAGCATGACATCTGTAAAAGTTCAATCTCCAATGGTGCAAGATCTTTGTACTTTTGTGGCAATGTGGATTATGGAATGACAGCAATAGTTTTGCTTTGTATAAGTGCGGAAATATTTTTGTCCATCTTCACTTGCTCATTTCCCTTCAGCTTTCTCTTGTGGGTGCACAAATTTTTCAAGAACTTTGTATATTTTGGAATTTGTTTGATGGTGTCCAACAAGGGAATGTTGACTTCCACCCTCCTGAAAGTCTCAAGAAAGAATATCATAATCAAGCTCCATTTTCTTTGCAGGAATAAATCTAGAAGGTAAAGGTAGAGAAATCTGTTTTGGTGCTATGATCAATTTTGGCATCAATATCTATTGAATTTGGAAGCTCCTTGCCACTACTTAAGGTAATAACACTAACATTATTTGGATTCATAATTGGTTGTGAAAACCATAGGAATACACACAATAACCAAGAGGCGGGTGAATTGGTTTAAACTTGGCCTTTTTAAATTCTTTAGAAAATCAGAGTTAAAGTATCTTTATCACAACAAGAATGTTTCAATCAATCAAACCACTCAGTTCAAGAATGCAATTACTAAAAACATCACTTGTTGAGAAATAACATATTTCACCAAAAGAATCTCAAATTAAGATAACAAGAAGAGATTAAAGAATAGAAATCAACACAAGAACTTATACTGGTTCACCCCTCAACAAGAGAATCTACATCCAATTTCTTCCAACCAAACCTTGGTTAGAGTTCCAGTAAATCAAACTCTGTTCTTTACAAGCTTTTACAGTAAATCACCTTTATCAACCCTAGATAAATAAACATAAATCTAGACCTTATATACTTCTAATGACCAAGAACCAGAGAACATTACTCTGTTCTTCCCTCTAGAGAACCCTACTCTAGAAAAAGCTTTAAAGAACCTCTTTACTTACAAGAAATAAAAGTAAACAATCAAATCACTACAAGAGTTTAAGAGAGATACAACCTCATGATCCTCAGAAGATAAATGAATGAATTTTACCAAACAAACTCAGGTTGAATATAAGCAATTCTTGGAATCAACTTTCTTTGAAAAAAAACTCTTGACAAATATTGTTCAAACCAACATGATCAATGATGCATGAGTTCTGGATTTTGAAGCAAGATCAATGTAACTCATAATCTCTTTTCTTAGTCTATGAAAGCTTTTGTAAGTAATGGGTATTTCGTAAAATCAAGTTCTGTTTTAAAAACAAAAGACTCAACAGCTTTTTATAGAAAACATTTGTAACCGAATGTAATCGATTAAATCGCCATAATAATCGATTAAATTATCATATGTAATCGATTAATCTTCTAGATGATCGATTAAAATGTTCATAGGCTCAATCTGGCAAAATACAACAAACAATGTAATTGATTAATACGAGTTGTAATCGATTAAAACAAACATGTTTAGTTTTGAAATAAGCTTATGTAATCGATCTGATTATGGTAATCGATTAAGGCATACATGTACAATTTCCGAATAAGCCTAGGTAATCGATTACTAATTGTGGTAATCTATTAAGCAAGTCATGCATATTTAAGAATGAACTTGTGTAATTGATTACAGTATAATGGCAATCGATTAAGACAGATAATCATGATTTACATTCTGTGCTATGTAATCGATTATGAGTAGCTAGTAATCGATTAAAGTGTTCTTCATGGCTTTTACAAAATCAAACAAAAGCTGGTAATCGATTATATCCTTGTGTAATCGATTAAAGCAGTGATATTTTGTTTTCCAAAAACTTAACCATGAGAAACTAATTTTTTTTAAAACATGAACAACTTTAATGCTTTAGTAAAATCATGTATGCATGTTAATGATCATGTTCATGCAATGCAAGGATCATAAGATTAGCCTCTCGTACACTTAATCAAATTACAAATGCCTTAGCATGTGAAAAGCTAAAATCTTTCTTCTAAGGTACAAGCTTCATCTTTGACATGATCTTCTTCCTGCCCCCCTATATCCAACAATCTCCCCTTTTTTTGCTTTGAACATGCCAAATATCAATTGAACATTTGTTTAGCTTTTAAGTGCTTTGACGGATGAATGGTTGGAGGCTTACACTTGATAACCTGAAATCAAATCAACTTATTGCCAAGAGCAAGTGTCAAGTTTTAAGTTTGCTCCCCCTGACTTAGGTAATTTACCAATTAAAAACATAACAAAGACAAAGCACAGAACATATGCATTTGTTCATTTTATTTCTCCCTCTATTTGGCTTATCGAAGACAAAAAATCAATATTCAGATTATAAGCAAGGAGAATATGAAATATAAATTGGAATTTTATTTAATATAGGAAAAGATGCAGTACATAAATTTAAACAACATAAAACATTATATATCCATTATATTGCTCCCCTTATCTTAGGTAATTTGATATTAAGTCCAGATAAGAGTAATAAACAATTCAAAGTGTATATGTTTTCTATGTTCATTTTTCTCCCCCTTCATATGTTCTTTTCTCCCCTTTAATATATTCATATGTTCTTATTTTTCTCTCCTTTATTTAGGCTTATCAAAGTTAAAAACAATCAAGTGATACATGAGATAAGCAAAAAATGATATAAACATCATAAAAGGGAATCATGATAGGTGTAGAGGAAGAAAAACATGAAGGAGTGATTTTGAAATAGACCTCAGCCTCAAGTAATCGATTAATCCAAAATGTATTGGATTACTCTAGTGTGTTTTGTAAATTGGAGCAATTTTCAAACATACGGTAATCGATTACCACCTTGTGTAATCGATTATTCCAGTGAAAGTTTAATTTTGGACAAGCTTTGAACAATAGGTAATTGATTAATTCGTCAAGGTAATCGATTACAACAGTCAATTATGCATATTGAACAATGTGAATCAGTAGATTTTCAAATTTTGAGAACATATGATGAATGGCCAATCTAAGTGATGTATTATATTGTCAGGCACATTGTTAGCAAGCTAGCATACATTAGATTCATCAAGAATATCTAGCATGTGCCTAAGATTGTTGAACCATTCTAAAGATAAGAGTTAGTTAGATGTTCCAACCAATGAATGATTAGTATACTCAATTTGAACAAATACCCTTTTAGGATGTGATCTTTAAGGAAATGATGCTTGACCTTAATGTGCTTGTATCCACTTCATTTTCCTTTGAGTAGATGATTGACTGATCAATCTCTGCAATTGATTCGGCTTTTTCTTCTTCTCATTTTCTTTTATTGTTGTTTGTCAAGTGACACATCCTCCATCTTTTAGAATCATATTTGTAAGCATGGACAAATCATTTGTCAAGTGTCTAGAGCTTCTTCTGTCTAAGTGCCATAATGATGATTTTGCTCTTAGACACACCTGCATAAATCAATCAAGTGCCAAAGAAAGCTACCCACTCTATGTTGGGTCCATAGGGGTTAGTCATTTTCTTCTTTTTCTTTGGAACCCAAATACAATCTCTGTTAGGCACAAAAAACCTTTTAGCATAGCACTTATGAGATGTATGACCTTTCTTCATGCAGTAATTGCAAGTTATAGATTTTGAAGTTCTTTCAAAATGAGTCAATTGATTATACTTTGTTTTTGAAAAGCCTTTTTGATTCTTATATTTTGGTGGTACAAACTTTGTATTTCCAAAAGGTTTTGCTCTGTGTTTGTAACCCAAACCAGAAGTATCTCCAATATACTTTTGTACACTTAGCATTTGATCTAAAGCGCATTTTCCTTTATAAAGCTTTTTCAAAAGATCAAACAAGTAAGAATTTTCTGAAAGCAATTGCATATATTTTTCAGATTGACTCTTTTGAAATCATCCAATTCTTTTTCTAAAGCTTTGTAATTATCTACATTTGTAGAAGAAGAAGCACGCACACATCCATTGGCTTTGTATTTTGAAAGGAGTTTCCCATTCTCTTCTTTCAACTTACAAAGTTCAGCTTGCTATTCAGCAAGTTTGGTGATGTGCCATTTAATGTTACCTTTCAGCCTATTGTTGGATTTTGCAATGTTTTGAGCCTCTTCATGCATCTCATGGAAAGCATCATAAAGTTGATCAAGTTCAGAGTTTACTTTTGATTCAGTACTTGAGAGATCTTCATATTCATCAACTATGGAAGTGAAATATACATTTGCTTTTTCATCCTCACTTGATGAATAAGATGTTGTTGAGGCATTGTCTTCCCATCCATTGCAGGCTTTCTTTGATTTCTTTTCACCTAGCTGCCTTTCATAAATATAAGACATTCAAATTTAAAATGGTCTTTCTTACAACATTCGAAGCAGGTGAAGTTTGTGTTGTTGTTGTTGTCTTTTCTCTTGTTGAACTTTGAGAACTTCTTGTTCTTTTTATTCTTCAAGAACTTGCTGAATCTCTTGACTATTAGGTTCATGTGTTCATCACTTGAGCTTTCTTCTTTCTCCACATTGGATGATGCAGCTTTCATGGCTATGCTCTTTTGCTTTTTATTTGCATCTTCAGCATGTGTTAATTGAGATAATTCTAATTCATACTCAAGAAGATTACCAAAAAGTGCAACCATGGACATCCTGGAGATATCTTTTGATTCCTTGATAGTTGTAACCTTTAGTCGCCATGGTCTTGTGAGACAGTTCAGAATTTTGATATTTAACTCTTCAGCATCAAAATTCTTTCCAATACCAAGAAGATGATTCAAGATGTGAGTGAACCTTGTTTGCAACTGATATATGTTTTCTGTGGAGTTTATCTTGAACATCTCATACTCATGAGTCAAGGCATGCTTCCTTGATCTTCTAACTTTGTCAGTGCCTTCATGAGTAACCTATAACATCTCACACATTTCCTTAGCGCTTTTACACCTAACAGTTCTAAAAAATTCATCAGATGAGAGTGTAGAAGTAATCATGTTCTTAGCTTTAAAATCATACTAAACAACTCTTTTTTCTGCATCAGTCATTTCATCCCATTCTTTGGGAATCATATTATTACCAATAGTTTTCATAGGAACCAAAGGACCTTTTTCTATAGCATTCCATGCACTAGGGTCATTTGATTGAATGAAGATTTGCATTCTATTTTTCCAAAAACTGAAATGCTCTCCTTCAAACATCGGAGGACGAATGCGGGAGACACCCTCCTTAAAGGTAATTTATGTGGTATTCATTTTCTTTTTAAATAAAGATAGCGATCTTGAATAACACTCAAGAACCTGCTTTGATACCAATTGAAAACAATAGGAATACACACAATAACCAAGAGGGGGGTGAATTGGTTTAAAGTTGGCCTTTTTAAATTCTTTAGAAAATCAGAGTTAAAGGATCTTTATCACAATAAGAATATTTCAATTAATCAAACCACTCAGTTCAAGAATACAATTACTAAAAAACATCACTTGTTGACTAATAACATATTTCACCAAAAAAAATAATAGATTAAGATAACAAGAAGAGATTAAAGAATAGAAATCAACACAAGAACTTATACTAGTTCACCCCTCAATAAGAGAAGCTGCACCTAGTTTATTCCAACCAAACCTTGGTTAGAGTTCCACTAAATCAAACTCTATTCTTTAAAGGCTTTTACAGCAAATCACCTTTATCAACCCTAGATAAAGAATCATAAATCTAAACCCTATAGACTTCTAATGACCAAGAATCAGAGAACATTATTCTGTTCTTCCCTCTAGAGAACCCTACTCTAGAAAAATCTTTAAAGAACTTCTTTGATCTAAGAACTTACAAGAAATAAAAGTAAACAATCAAATCACTACAAGAGTTTAAGAGAGATACAACCTCATGTTTGCAAAATCAAGTTCTGTTATAAAAACAAAAGACTCAACAGTTTTTTATAGAAAACATTTGTAACTGAATGTAATCGATTAAATTGTCATAATAATCGATTAAATTATCATATGTAATCGATTACATAAGCTTATTTCAAAACTAAACATGTCTGCTTTAATCGATTACAACTCTTAAAAATGAACTTGTGTAATCGATTATAGTATAATGGTAATTGATTTAGATAAATAATCATGATTTACATTTTGTGCTATGTAATCGATTACGAGTAGCTAGTAATCGATTAAAGTGTTCTTCATGACTTTTACAGAATCAAACAAAAGCTGGTAATCGATTATATCCTTGTGTAATCGATTAAAGCAGTGATATTTTGTTTTTCCAAAAACTTAATCATGAGAAATTAATTTCTTTTAAAAACATGAACAACTTTAATGCTTTAGTAAAATCATGTATGCATGTTAATGATCATGTTCATGGAGTGCAAGGATCATAAGATTAGCCTCTCATACACTTAATCAAATTACAAATGCCTTAGCATGTGAAAAGCTAAAATCTTTCTTCTATGGCACAAGCTTCATCTTTGACTTGATCTTCTTCCTGCCCCCCCTATATCCAACAGGCTGTGATGGAATGTTTCTAGAACCTTATTGCTGCATCTGGTTGACAGTTGTACCTACTGTCCAATCTAAGTCTGTAGGATGGTGGCACTCACATTCTGTTTAAACTGAATGTTGTTGGTCGCCATTGGCTTCATCAACTCCTCTAAGAAAGGTCTAGAACTGCTCTGCACATGTTGTGCAGGTATAGGTGCATACTGCTAGAATTGTTGTTGTTGTCTAAGTGAGGGAGCTTGGTATTTGTTGGTGGAGGGTTGATATTCTTGTTGTCTGAATGGTTGTTGTTGTGTTTACTACTATTGTTGTGGACCATGACTATATCTCAAGTTCAGATGATCTCTCCAACCAGGATTATAAGTGTTGGAGTAAGGATTATACTGTTGTTATGAAGGTTTGAATGGTTGTCCAGGTTGTATGATAGAAACATTAACAACCTATTCTATTTTTTGGAGAGTGGGACATGTATCTATTGGATGATAAGGTGCACATAACATCCATAGAAAATGATAATGCTTTCATTTTCAGCTAGTCTTCATGAATGTCATGTGGTTGCATGGTGAAACACACTACATGAATCTCTTTATGATGCTTGTGTGGATCTTCACCTGCAAGACCATGAAACTTTTGATGCAAATGGATTGGTCCAGACTTTATTTCATAACTGAAGTTTATCTCAAGATATTGAATACACCAAGGTTGATAGACAACATCAAGTGTAACCAATTCCTTAAGAGTTCGATTGTTATGAGCCATTGTATCAATACCAAATTTAGACTCAGGATATTCAAAAACAAAATGCCCAGAAATAGAATGCTCAAAAATAGAATTAGTATACACTATACTACTATCTAGAACTACACTATCATGCACAACTACAGTCCTATTACTTCTGCTCAACCCATGAAATGTCCTATCTACCTGGATGCAAGTCACCTGATTTGAACCTAGTCATGCACAACTCAGCTTATTAGTGACAGGAATGACATAAATAATAGACAACACCCCTACCAGGATACTATTCAAAGTATTTGCTGAAATGATAAAAAAAATGGAAAAATGCATTGAAACAGTTTTTAAAAAATTCAAAAACACCATAGTAAATGTCTAAAAATCATTCTTTATTTTTATAATTATTTTGGTGATTTTTAAAAATCATGAAAATAGAAAAAAAATCCAAAAGTGGCCTAAATCATCGAATTTGGCAAAAATGACCCCCAACGTCTGTGTTGGTCCCTCACAAAGGCTCCTTGATGTATGAATTTTTTATACATTTTGGCCAAGTTTCAGCCCATTTTGAGCTAGTTGCATGTGAAATGACCAAAATACTTGTCACTAAAACTCCTAGTTAGAGGCAGAATTTGCAAATTTTGACCAAAGCTCAACCCCAAAAAGGGGTTACGTTTGCTCAGAATGTGGGATAAACTTTGGACACCAAGTTACGCAACCAAACTCCACAAGACAGTTTCCTTTTGCGACACACAAAACACAATTACACTACACTACACTACTCCTCCGCACTACTACACAAACAGATTCTACATAAAAAAATAATAGAACCAATGCAATATATCAAACAGTTAGTGGTATGAAAAAGGAAAATGTAGAATGCAACAGAATCCAAAATGCAACAAAATGCAAGATATGTAAAATGTAGAATATGTAACAGATGTGCTTTTTTTTTCTTTTTCCAATAGACAGATGCAAAAATATTATACTAATATCAATTGTGCCTATAATACTATCTAATTATGAGTTGATTACAGTTTGAACACTATGAACCGTATCCCTGGCAATTGCGCCAGTTTTGATAAAGACTTTTGAATCATTACAAAACAAATAAAACTAGGATAATTCTATAGTACAAGAATAACCTAGGTTGACTCAGAGATACAATTGAATTTGGTTCTGACTCCAATCCACTGATAAAAAATAGGGAGAATTTCAATGAATGATTTGCAGACAATGAAGGAATTGCAGAAAATGCAGAAAATGATAGAATTGATGAAAGATGTTGTGGAACAAATTCAAGAACATTAATCCAATTCACCAAACCAAGCACTTTGAATTATCATAGTTCTTCAGATAATGATCATATTATGAAGGTTCATCCAATGTCATTAGAAGCAGTTCAATCGAATTAACTCCTAAATGAATTGAAATGAAAAATTAGATTGAAATATCATCCAAACAATTTGTGATTAAATTTTGAAATTTGGAAATGAATCCATAACCTAATCCATTTTCAATCCTAAGCACATTCAAATCATGAAAATAGAAAATAGGATTAAAGAAGATGATGAACATTCACACAGAGATTGGAAAACTAAACCCGGACTCAAATTCTTCCTTGCTTGGACTGATCCTTGGATTGATTGATTGTTTAGCCTTCCATGAGCATCACCAGTGGAAGAGCAACAAAAAATTTGTGCAAGAAAGGAGAAGAACAATTGAGAGAAAAAGAGAGAGAAGAGTTTGATCCTAAAACTTGTACAAGAAGCTTCTCAAATCTTTTTGTACAAAATGAAGTAACTAACTAACTAACTACACTAATATATATTGTGACTACATAGTAGGAAAATATGGGTCATGATTTGGCCCATCTAATCTATCAATTAAGCCAATTACCTAAATCAAAGCCCAATCTCGTAGCCCAAAGTCGAAGTGCAGAGGTTCTGACTTCCAAGCCTACAATGACCCTCAAAACTACAGAATTGGCCCAGGATTATCTTTGACAATATTTTTGCTCTTTTTCTTATCTTTCCAAGGACTACTTATATGCTTCATTTGGAGTTCTATAGAATCCTCTAGGTCCTGCACAAGGAAGATATGTCAAGTAAGCATAAAATCTGAAAATGAGCAACAATTATCAATTAAGCCCAATTGTTTTCCTAAGAACAAAACTGAGTTAAGGTGAGAAATAAGAGTCTAAGAGAGATAAAATAAATTAAGAAGAATAGAAAAATACTAAATTAAAAATGCTCAATCACCCTCGACATGTTGTTTGTTATGATTGTTGGATGGTTGTAATTAGAATTGTTATGTTGTTTGATTGTTTTGTGTGACAAGTGGTTCTACCATTTAACGAACTCACAGGCCTCACTTTGCTACTCCTAACAAACTCTAAGACTATGCTTTTGGTGTTGAGAGCTTGGGGATCAATGTATGTTGTATCTGTATGTGGCAATCACTCCTGATTGTCATCCACATAAATGTAAAAAACCATCAAGACCTAGAAGGCTTTGCGGAAATGGTTGGGCCCTAATATGTGATAAGTGTGTTAGATGTGCTTAGGATCTTGAGTGGGTTGTTTGCCTAGAAAACTCACAGGTAGTGGTTAATTAAGTTGTATTTGTTTGTTTGTTTGTTTGTTTGGGTTGTGATGTTTTGAGGAGCGGAGGACTCACCCCTACAACCAACAACTTTTAGGTATCAATGACATTGAAGATTCACATCTTGCTTAGAGCTTTGTTATTATGAAGACGTTCACCTGTACTTTGGACCAGAGGAACCTTGTCATGATTTGATGGAATACGATAGACAGGTCAACATTCTTAGCTACAATGTGGAGCTAGTGGCATAGTCAAAGTTATCGAGGATAGAGGAGACCATTTGGATATGACGTCTGAGGAGATTAAGGAGTACATAGAACTTTTGTGGCAATTAGAGCCTTCGTCTGAGGAGGAGTGTGATGATCATCTTGAGGACATGTCTTAAATAGTTAATTACTTCTTGTATGGTGGTGGTCTACTATAGTCTTAGGTTTCTTTTGTTGATTTTGATGTATTTTGAGAGATGTTTTCTCCAAGTGTATATATTTTGTTGTAGCAGTGATGAATAATTTATTTTGCTTACTTTCATACACTTATGTGCTATATCCGTATTTATTCTTGTATGACACTACTTGTGTTACTTTGTTCATGTATGGTGACTAAGTTATTTTACATTTGCACTTATTTAGTTTGATGTAAAGATTTATAGCTTTTCAAATGATGTGATTATAAAAAAGAGATGTTTTTACAAAACTAGAAGTAGAAATTAAAATTAGTAACACGTATTTTAAAAAAATAAACGAATTTTTCAAGCAATGCCTTTGGATTGGAAATTGAGGTGTTACACATGACCCTCTAGAGAGATTCTTACTAATGAGGACCATGATTGGGAATTGAATCCTGAAGTGGAGGAAATGCTAATGTTTCTCCATTCTCAACATGGTCCTAGACCACCCAGTTTTGAAAGGTTGAAATAGGGCAATGTTCCAAAGCTAAAGCCTCATATTGAGGAACCTCGTAGATTGGAGTTGAAGTCCCCTCATTCCAACCTCAAATATGTTTTTCTTAACCCACTGATCTAGGTCGTACTCGGCCAAATTAATACAGTTTAAATGTAGTACTAGGAAGTGACTCCTAGGTCGTCTCTCAAGGATCAATTGTTTGCGTTAGGGATTAAAAACGTGTACTGGGGGGTTTTTTTAACAGAATGCAAGAATATCTAAATTAAAACAGAAATAACAACTAATTGCAGTGATTAAACAAGTCAGACCTTTGAACAGATTGCGCCTCTAATATCCTTGGTTCACGAAAGATAATCTATCCTAACTTAATCCTTGGTAATCCAGATTAATCTACTAAGCGAAAATTAACCTAAAATTTCCCTACACGAATT
>PYAF01004608.1:102369-120633 GCA_007407185.1 Glycine tomentella
ATAAAACGAAAATAAAATGCTGATGTGGAAAATGATGTTGACGTGGCACTCCAATCTTCAAGTCCATGAATTAATTCCAAGCCCAATTAATTATTAAACTGCCCTGAAAATATAAATTGGAATAATTAAACTCAAAAAAATCCAATTTAGTTAAAATCTGAATTATCGGTCCAATTAATTCCTAAATGAGAAACAGTGCAGAATATAAACAATTAAGCACAAAGCATGGATTAAAATGAGTACAGAAAGGTGAGAAAATAGGGGTAAATAGTGACTCATCACCCACCATCTTCTCTTTCAATTGTGATTGTTGCAAATTTACATGAAATTGAAGAGGATAAATGGTTGGGATTTTCAAGGACAAGAGGAAAGCCTTTGGGTGGAGCATTTATGACGTGAAGGGTTTGGATCCCACACTTTGCACCCACAAAATCAACACTGAAGAGGGGTTTGGATCCCACACTCTGCACCCACAAAATCAACACATGAAGGGTTTTGATACTTGTCTCACTCCTTTCTCGATACAAATGTCTAATGTCTACGGAGAAGAAGTTGACAACGTCCATGCAAATCGTAATGATCATGATGAAGGAGAATTAATTAAGTTTGTTTAATATAATCCTTTTTATATTTACCTATTTCCACACTTACGATTACATAACTTACTATACTTTTGAGTTGACATAAATTAATGTTATTTTTTAATACGCACATGACTACACCATTGAGCTCCCTTCCTCCTCCTGAGTCAGCACCTTCGCCGTCTACATCAAAAAAAGACTAGAAAAGCAACACGACTCAGATAATTGGCTACAAGACCCATCGGGATGGAGAGACCAGTGGTTCATGTGGATCTTGCCACTTGGAAAGTTGATGGTCCTCGAATAAAGAAATTAAGGACGTCTTTGGGGATCATCGCTCGGGACAAAGTGGATACATTTGTCAAATAAAGAAATTAAGGACATTCAGGTATTTGAGTTAAATGTTGAATGTTATTGTAATTGGTTGAACTAAAAATGTTGAATGTTATTGATTAACTATTAAATGTACTTTTTGTATTGCAAGATGAATTTGATATTCCAGAAGCATTCGACCAAAGGAAGGAGAAGAAAATCCTTAAGACGGTAGGAGAGCGATGAAGGCAGTTTAAGTCAGATTTGACCTCCAAATGGACTCTGGCACAAGCCAAGGAGGATGACAATGACATTGTCTGTGAGAAGTAAGGTATCAGCAAAGAAAAGTGTAACAAATTTTGTCAGAATCATAGAGACCCTTCATGGAAGGTTAATTGACTTGCATTATTTATGAATTTGAGAGTTATGCATTATTTTCAAGCACATTTTGTTCACAAGTTACTCACTATAATTGTGACATGTTAAAAAGAAGGCTCAGGCCATCCAGAAACTAAACATTGCCCCTCACGTGTTATCTCGTGGGGGTTATGATTTACTAGAAGAAAAGTTAATGGAGGAAAAAAAAAAGAAACGATTGGAGCAAGCAGCCCTATCCGGGAGCAAATAAACAATCATTGATCCTCCATCTCCCACTAGATGACACTTGAAGTGGAAGATTGCTCGCACCAAAAAATTAGGAGATATGACATCTGAGGCGACACACAAAATTGCAGATAGGATTGTAAGTTATTTTTTTAAAAGTAAATTGTCAATCTTTAGTAGTTTGTAAACTCTTCAAGTATTTTGTTGACTGCAGGATTCCATTGAAGAGCAGTTAGCGTAGGACAACTTTGTCGCCCATGCACATCAGGATGTAATGACTGTTGCCATTGGCTGACTAGAGCACTCTGGTCGTGTCCGTGCTGCTGGAGCCAATGTCACGATCAAACAATACTTTGGATCTGCTTCAACAAGCTCCCGCACGTCTATGTTAATCAACCCATAAGAGCTACATAGATTAATAGAAAATATTATTGAGAAGGTGACACAGAAAATCATGGACAAGTTGGAGTAGTTGATCACTGAAAAAATGACTAGACAACTAATGTTACCCTTCACAGTCCTAGATGCAAACGTAGGGACTCATAACACCTCTTGTGCCTGAGGTTGGTCCTTCTATTGCTCGTGTCAGAACAAAGGGAAGTTGTGTCGATCCCTCGAGGCAGGACCCAGACACGGGTGTATCAGACAGACATTGGTTGTATATTGATGGCAATCTTCCCCGCTTGGTTGCCTTTGGAAGAGTTTACGAGGGATCGTCAACTGTCCACAACGTCCCTTTGGGCAATGATCAAGTGAAGGTCGGTGTTGAGGAAGTTGGAGATGTTGATGCTCGAGTCCCTATACCCACTCAAGAGGTTCAGTTAGTGGGACAGACCCTTAACTCCTTCCTTGCTTGGCCGACACATCTTGTACAATCTTTTTTAGAACATGTATTTCCTTTTGTTGTGTTTGTTGTTATTAAAAAAAGATTTCTTACCAATAAAATGTTGATTGTCGTTGGCTTATGTTTATTAACTGTGTAGGATAAACAGGAACCTGAGGGACCGATAAAACCTATAGATAAGCTTGAACCTGATGACAATCCCCTATACCAGATGACATTGACGATCTCACAGCTTTTCCTCAAGCCTATCAGGTGTCGTTGGATTCAAATATGTTTAGGGTGTATAATTATGACGTCCCCTTGTACATAAAGCATGAAGATCTTTATGAAATAATACACAATGGTCAATGTCTCAACATCTCAGTTATACAAATGTGGATTCTCTAAGTTACTTTACATTACAGTCCATTATATAACTGATTGTTTTAAATTAATGCGTAATTTACTTTATTTTAACAACAATAGGCATATGAATGAGTTAAGGTTGCGATCAGGGAATGCATCTATGTATGGATTCCTTGAGCCACAGTCCATACAGAGATATGGACACTCACAATTTGAATCTGAGGATTATATTAAGAAATGGATGTAGAATTCACAGAAAGATATATACCTAGGAGCCTACTTGAATGGGAAGTAAAACTGAACAAATCAATTTAAATAATGTTGCACTATAATAACTTAATGTTCTTCAATGCAATGCACATTGACAACTGGTCGTTATATGTCCTAAAGACAATGTTGTCGATTGGTTCTGTTCCTTGCACAATAAGTCTAACAACTACTTGAAAGAAATTATTAACAGATCAATTGTATTTTGTAATACATTTACTTTATCATTAGTATTTTACATCAATATTTTGATTGTACAATATGACCAGTGCTTTGAAGGGATTCAACGATATTCAAGGAAGTAAATTCAAGGCTATTGCTAAATGGATTCAGTTAAAGTAAGTCATTTAAACAATGGTTGATCTCTTAAAAATTACATTTAATACTGGGTACACCAATTTTCGGTTAACTTTGAATATCTAAATATCTTATTGAATTTAGTGAATTAAGCATAGAGGAAGCATTGAGTGCAACTATTATTAGAATTAGTTATATAAATGATTTTATGTATTGACATTATTATTTACTTTAACTATTTCTTATAATTGATAGTAATTATTCAATAATAATATAGAAATTTGTACTATGAAACTGCTTGGATTGGTCTGTTTTTTAATTTGCCGGTTTGGGTAATATTAAAAAAAAGTTAGGATATTTAAAAAATTAACAAAAAATAACATTAGTTTTCCTAAAAACTGATGTTTTGATGCATAAATTAACATCGATTTTTAGGAAAATCGGTGTTGTAGTACACACGACAACATCGACCTTCCTAAAAACCGATGTTTTGTTGCACATGACAACATCGATTTTCCTAAAAAATGATGTTGATTTATGCACCACAACATTGATTTTTAGGAAAACAGATGTTGATTTTTTATATTTTACATTTTTTTATTTATTTCTTATTATGCGACATCGATTTTCTTAAAAGTTGGTATTGTGTAGTGTATGTTAACATCAGTTTTTCAAAACCGATGTTAACATTGATACTTTTAACGTCGGTGGTTTCAACATTGGTTAAAATTTGATGTTGAAAGTCGAAAAGAACCGATGTTAAAAGCCTATTTTCTAGTAGTATTTCATTAGCTATATATGATACATTTTGTTTCGCATATATTATCATATTTACCACCCAAAATTTTCCCGTGTATTTTATCATATATTTTTTAATTTTTGCTTATTTTATCAGTGTTGTAAAAAAAATAATTTTTCACAAAAATTGATGACAAAACTAAGTCATAGTGTAGGAACACATCAACACTTTATTACACATTTAAGAGCATCTCCAACCAACAGACCCATCAAAGTTTCTCTTCTACATTTTTAATAATATTTCACACTTCCTTATAATGTCATATTACAGTAATTACTTTAAAGTCTAAAATATGTTTTTCGTCCCTCCAAAAATTTTCATATGTTTCTCGTCCTTCCAAATTTGAAATATATTACTTTTTTGTTTGAAGTTACGTTTGGTTGATTTACATACCTACATGTCACTTCCCCATTGGCCCAATTGGTGGCTACTCTCTTATGATTTATGGGTTTTAACCCCCACAAACTACAAAAAAGCCATCACAAATTTGGAGGTTCACGTAATACATTGTTGGAGCTGAAGAAACTGCCAATGAAATATTTGCATCTTTAATGATGAGACCTTGGTCTTCTTTGTTTTCATCATCCAAGGGACCTATACATTCAATCAGATGCTCTGAGACATTCAAAACCAAATGATCATAATTCATATCCCCATGATTCTAAGAAAGATAGTAAGGGTCAATGGAATCAAAAGGCTAAATACATCCCCCCAAATAACCTTCATATTCGCTGCATGGTTCACATGATGGATAACAAAGGTCACCCTACCCTTCATATGGCCATAAACCAACATTGAATTGTTGACTAAACCCACCCCATCAAGGCCTTCATGAATGGAATCAAGACAAACCCTTGAGCAACTCCATCACTATTTCTTACACACTCACTATACTTGTAGGTTCTGTTTAATTCATCATTTTTAACAATGAATCAAGTAGTATGGTTGTTATCGAATTAAAAGCTTGTGCACTCCACAAAACATTGCTCAATAAATACACATCGAAAGTGAGGGAAAAAGGATTCGAAAATTTATGGCAGCTTTTTTGTAATTTGTGGGGGTTTTAACCCCCATAAATGATAAGATAGTAGCAAATATTTAAATCGATGGAGGAGTGACATGTAAGAAGGAGAGTGACACGTCGGCATGCAAATCAACTAAGCCTAGTTTTGGGCCAAAAAAAATAGTATATTTCAATTTTGTAAAGACGAAAAACAGATGAAATTTTTTGCAGAGACAAAATTCATACTTTGGTAATTTTACAGGAACAAAACACATAGTTTAGTCTACTTTAAACAACCCAATAGAATATTTACTCCAACCAAGAAACTTGCTAAAGTTTCATAAATGGATCCTACAACACATTTAATCTTTTATATTTTATTATTCATCTTAATTTTAAGATAATATATTTAAATGGAAATTGTTAAATAATAAATAAATATATAATACATTTTAATTAAATAAAATTTAACTTTGAAAATTAAAACTCATCAAATATAATGCAAATCAAAAATAAAAATATAACTTTTAAAATACATAAAGAAAAATAAATAACCTATCATTAAAATAGAGTTCAATTTGTTATTCTTGCATCCAAAACATTTCCAAATATACTCTACTTAATCTACTTGAAGATGACAACTTGTGTCCTTTTGACGCATATGTATTCTTCTTTCTAAATATCTTCTAAAAGCATCATGATGTTCATTAAAAACTATAGGTGTGGACATAATATTCTTCTCGTTCATCTTTGACAATCATATTATGTAATATTATTTTTTCCACTTTGTCCTGACATTACATATGAATTACCCATATGTGGTATTTTTTCCACTGTGCACGTCATTGGAGAACCCACCGATGGAATTGTTCTAAGAAAATAGTCTAATGAACAAAAATTAATAAATATAATGTTTAATGGATCATCCTTCCCCACGAGAGGACAACAAATACGGTTTTAGCTAAAAACCGTCTTCGTAGGTCCTGTCTTGTTTTTTTCTTCCTCCTATGTATCGGTACATACAAAGACGGTTTTGGCTAAAAACTGTCTTTGTTTCTCCTGTTTTTTTATTTTTTTATTTTTTACACACCTACAAAGACGGTTTTTAGTCAACACCGTCTTTGTATGTATACATACAAAGACGGTGTTGGTTAAAAACCGTCTTTGTAGGTCCTATCTTCCTTTTTTTTTCCTCCTACATGCCTACGAAGACGATTTTAGCCAAAATCGTCTTTGTATCAGTACATACAAAGACGGTTTTAGCTAAAAACAATCTTTGTTTCTCTTGTCTTTTTTTTAACACACCTACGAAAACGGTTTTTAGCCAAAACAGTCTTTGTATGTATAGATGCAAAGACGGTTTTGGCTAAAAACCATCTTTGTTTCTCCTGTCATTCTTTTGTTTTCTAACATGCCTACGAAGACGGTTTTTAGCTAAAACCGTCTTTGTATCCGTACATACAATTTGTTTTGGTTAAAAAATAGTCTTTGTTTCTCCTGTATTCTTTTTTTTCCCTCCTACATGCCTACGAAGACGATTTTATAGTCAATGGACTTAACTAAATTTACACTAAAATAAATAACAAAGGCGAATGAGAGTGATTTTTTAAACCCCACATTGAAGATTTTTTATTCTGTAAAATAAATAACAAACCAAATTGTTAGTACATTAAAATTTGGAATGAGAGCTTAGCATTGTAAAATGTCGTTCGACACGAAATTATGTCAAATACCATGGCACTAAAATGAATAACAAACAATGGTTTTATATAACATCATTAAAACAAACATTGTACTTTATAGCATGCAACATCCTAGTGATCACACCAATGAAAGTAACATATATGGCTAATATTGTTGTTGCAGTTGCTTCACAAGGTTGAATCATCATAAACAAAACCATGTGGTTCTGTTGAACTTAAAAATATCCTTAATATATATACCTGCATCAACAAGAAGCAGAACGTCATAATTGGATTCTTCATCATCCTACTAAATAGTATATAAAATTTATGCAATTTAAAATGAATAGAGAAATTGCTTCCTGCACTCTATATTTTGCTAACTACATCTCCTTGCATTCATATATCTCAAGATTACCTGCCAGTGGAACCTCCATCTGAAAGCTTCCATCACGACAATATAATTTATATTTTCATTATCAATGAAGTAAAATTTTTAAAAAGTTTAAAATATATGATTTTCATATTTTACATTTATATTTATATTATTATAGAGTTTTGTGAGGATTAGTGGATCATCATTAGGCTTAGTTAGTTAGATGCCATAGCTATTTTTGGCTAAGTGTTAGTTGAAGCAGCCTTGGTAGTTAAGTTAGTTATTTCTGTTATAACTAACTTTAGGCTTGTGTATTTCTTCTATATAAAGTCTTAGCTAGGTGACTCATTAGAGGGAACCACAGAATTTGGTGAGATACCTTTTGAGTGTGTGAGATAGATCAAAGTGTGAGCAATCTAGCTCTTCTAAAATTCGTGTAATTTCTCAATAAAAGTCCATGATAGGCTTTAAAAGTGGATGTAGAAAGGAGAACAAGTCAAAGAATTCCAATAAGTCAAAACCAAAGACTAAGAAGTCTTGTTACTTTTGCCAAAACGAAGGCCATTTTCGAATAGATTGTCCAAAGAGGAAGAAAAAAAATAATGGCAAGACAACGAAGGCATTGATCTCGCAACATAGACATTTGGATATGCCAGTTCTAATGTTCTTACTGCCACAGATCAACCATGTAGTGATGAATGGATTCTAGATTCAAGGTGCACTAGTTTTCCATATGACCTTGAATCTAGAGTGGTTTGACACCTACAAGAAAGTGGATACTGAAAATGTTCTAATGGGCAATGAGATTGACTGCAAAGTAGCTGGTATAGGGACTGTCAGAATCAAATTGGATGATGGATCAATTAAAGTCTTCACTGAAGTTAGGCATGTTCCTGATCTCAAGAGAAACCTGCTATCTCTTGGCATGTTGGGTGAGGTAGGATGCAACTTCAAGGGAAAAGGAGGTGTAGTCATCATCATCAAAGGATCCAATCAGATTATGAAGGGAATAAGGAAGAATGGTCTCTAAAAGATTCAGGTCCATATAATCAAACTGATTGTCCAAGTTTATAATCTCCTTACGTGGCTTTTAGATTTCATAGGCCCAAATATAACAAACCCACATTTAGAACAAATGACTACTTCAAAAGATTCCATAGGCCCAAGAGTAATCGTGTAAATTTAAGGGCAGAACACCCTATAAACAAAGCAAGTAGTTTCTCTGAAATCTGATTATGAAAGCATTTGATAAAAACTAGAACTCCTGGTACACTCACTGTCACCATAAAACGTGGTAGTGCCAGACCATTTTCTCAAGTCATAATGACAAAAAATATTGAAAACTGGGAGTTTATTTTAATGGTTGATAAAATAAACACCAAACCAAGAAAAGTAATTTGAAATACAACCTAACATGCACATTGACCATAATAAATGGAAACAAATGCTCCATTAAAATCACAAAATAACATAGCCAAGAAATGTAAGTGGGGAAAAAACATAAATTTTCAATGATTTCTACTTTACCACTTGAGTCACAACCTTAATCGAAGTGCTAGGCATAAACATAAAATCTCAAAACTAAGCAGAAGGCAGGACTAACAAATATTTTATCACCAACCACCATTAGTTGTTGATATTGTATCGCTTCCAAGTGGGGACATTGAGATTCGAACCAACAACTAACAGTCTTAACGTCTTGGAGGCACTTTCATCACGAAGAATTTGTTCTTTAAACAAGGTAACAAAAGTTCTATTATGTTCTTGCAACACCTTCATGAAGTTCATTCTTGGGTGACACTCTTTCAGATATTGTTTGTGCCTATCTATGTAAGGCAAAGCCTCTTTCGTGTTATTCAAAACATACAAATGTGCTTGTGAAACTTGTTGTCGACTGAATATGACTACATTGTATCCCCTGTATGCTTACCTCCCCCTGACTGTTGATGACGTGTTTGTGGCATCGATGTACTCAAAACAAAACTCAATACTTTCTTCGGCAACATATCTTTCAACAATGGAAGCCTCTGGATGGTAGTGATTCTTGGTATACCTTTTTAACACTTTCATGTAGCGCTCAACAGGATACATCCACCGTAGAAAAACTGGACCACACAACCCGATCTCCCTGACTAAGTGAACAATCAAGTAGACCATTATGTCAAAAATAGATGGAGGAAAAAATATCTCCAATTGACAAAGGACAAAGGCAGCCTCGTTCTCCAAATCATCCAATTATTTCAGGTCGGTGACTTTGCTACAAAAAGCATTAAACAAGAAGCACAAACGAGTTATTGCAACCCTAACTTTTTCAGGCAATATACCACAAATTGCAATAGGCAATATTTGTTGCATCAACACGTGACAATCATGAGACTTTAACCTTACCAATTTCAGCTCTGTGACCGATACAAGGCTCTTTATATTAGAAGAGTATCCTTGTGGGACTTTAATTCTCCGCAAACACTGACAAAATTATTTTTTTTCTCTTGTCGACAAGGTGTGACATGCAGGGGGCAAATACGTTTGTTGACCTTGCTCAATTGGATGCAATTGGTGTCGTATACCCATGTCAACCAAATCTTGGCGAGATTTCAAATTATCCTTTGTCTTCCCTTGAATGTTAAGGAGGGTGCCAGTTAAACTATCACAAATATTCTTCTCAACATGCATTAGGTCCATACAATGTCTGACATCCAAATCCGACCAGTATGGAAGATAAAAAAATATGGATCTTTTTTCCAAATATGCTTGTTAGATGCATCCTTTTTTTGGGTTTTCCCAAAAGTAGTCATGATGTCCTTGACACGATCATAAACTTCTTTTCCTGTTAACGGTGTAGGAGTCATTTCCTTCTCTTGACAACCATAAAAAAGCCTTCGTCAATCGTTGATATGGGTTGGAGGAATCTCCGATGCCTTGTATATATTGTCTTCTTTCCATGTTTTAGTTGGACAAAGCTTGTATGTTTTTCACATATAGGACATGCGTGATGTCCTTTGACACTATATCCACTTAAATTCCCGTATGCTGGAAATTCATTAATGGTACAGAAAACCATGTCATGCAACCTGAAAGTTTCTTACAGGTACCCATCAAAGACATCAACCCCATCAACCAACAACTGTTTCAAGTCTTCAATCAACGGCGCCAGATACACATCAATATCATTTCCTGGCTGTCTTGGACCCGCTATCATCATACACAACATAATGTATTTTCGCTTCATGCACAACAAAGGATGGAGGTTGTAAATCATAAGCAATACAGGCCATGAATTGTGGTTAGTCGATAGGCTACCAAAAGGATTCATACCGTCAGAAGCTAGAGCAAGCCTTAGATTTCTTGGGTCGTTGGCAAAATGTGGATGCATACGGTCAATTCCTTCCATCGAGGAGAATCGGCGGGATGCCATAGATTTCCAGCATTATTCCTCCCATATGCATGCAAAGTAAGTTTTTTGCATCATTTGCATTAGCTAACAACCTCTTAAACCTTGGAATTATTAGAAGATACCAAAATACTTTTGCGGGACAACCGGTGAATGAGTTAGTGTCATGATCTCCCTCATCGTCGTTGAATTTGTATCTTGGGCACCCACAAGTGGGGCAGCTGCGCAATTTAGCATATTTATTTCGGTACAGTATGCAATCATTAAGGCATGCATGTATTTTCTGGTACTGAATCCCCAAAGGACATAAAATCTTCTTCGCTTTGTAATGAGTCTTGGGCAACGTGTTGTCTTCAAGAAGCATTTTCTTTAACAAGACAAGCAATTCTATGAAGCTTTTGTCACTCCATCCAAATCTGGCCTTCAAGTTAACCAAAGACAACACCGCTGACAACCGTGTGAAGGATGTGCATTCAACATACAAAGGGATATTTGAATCGGATTCCAGTTTTGAATACGTTGGTGCATGTGCTTGACAAAAAATTTCTTCTCCCAAGTCGCATATCATGTCTTCTATACGATCCTCTTTGTTTATATCCACCAATGTCGGTTTTGTCGCAGCTTGAATGCCTGGCAATTCACCGTGCTATATCCACTTTGTGTAATTGGGAATAATGCCATCACATGTTACATGAGTTCTGATGTCATCTATGGATTGACATCTCCCATTCACACATTTTACACAAGGACAAAAATATTTTCCCCCAAAAGATGGTGCATTTCGGGTGGTAAATTAAAGAAAATATTCAACCCCAATTTCGTACTCATTCGTAATGCGTGGTGCTTTCATCCAACTACGATCCATGTTTTCCATCTGCTGTCAAACATATCTATAAAAAAAACTTATATGGATGCAAATGTATGTCATCTATACAATAAGGTGTGACCCTATCCCATTCAAGAGTAATATTTTATATAATATTCATACATTTATATTGCATAAGGTTTCTTTAATTTAATGAAATTTCGGCAGCATTTCGCATTGGTCTCCAAGTACACAACATGAAAGCAGAGGTGTTATGCAACCACAATTAGTATGAACACGGAGAACAATGCAAATTGCAGTGCACCGAAATTTCATTAAATATAAAAATTGTATGTACTGTAAATGAGCAAATAATGGATAAAATACATTACTTCTCAAACTGTCCAAACGAACAATTCAAGATTCAATTCAACGATTAATCCAAACTATCCGTATTAATCATTGAGTTAAACCTTAAACAGGAAACTAAGGTTATAAAATGCAAGGCATGTTATGATAAACAAAACTACAAAGCTAACACAATGAATGAAAGTAGGACATTAAATTAAGATTCATAGGATATACTTGAAAATATGGACTATATGATTGATTATATGAGTGATGTAATTGCAGTTGTATAAAAGAGTTTCTATTGCTATCAAAATAAGACTTTACGAGCTAACCGAGTGAATAGCGTGGCACTAAAGCAACAAACAACATTTCTTTAACACAATGTTTAACACACATATATACATACAATGTTCAACTACTCCACCGCATATTAACAAACATAAACCATTTCCACAATGGACTTAGCAATATAAGAGACACTATGTTACACCCATATAACACAACATAGACATTCATTTTGGCTAAAAAAAATAAAATTAGTACTCATCGGGTAACTATGTTGGTGATGACCACGGTGTCAAGGGGAATCTGTTTCTTGCAACAACAAAAATTCCAAAGAAGACTTAGTGTGGTAAGTCAGTCAATAAGAACGACCTAAAACAACAACCAAAAGTAAGTATGAAATTATTAATCATTTATCTCAAGTATTTAAAATTATACATAGGTGTCATTACAATAAGAAGTTGTTAACAAATACACTAATGCAAAATTAAATAATAATACCCTAAGACACATATATGCTTCACATGTACTGCAAAATGCATACATTTGGCAGGTTAGTGTTCAAATGTGTTTTTGCATGTGATGTTCACGCTTCACATTAACATTGATGTGTTTGAGTTTATCATACAATTGATTCATGCATGATCTAATAGAAAACATGAATGCTTACCATTGATTGTTGTCTTTTATTGTTTCTAAATAAGCATATTGCTTTTGAAAAAGATGTGGACACAAGAAACATTGGGAAGTTGAAACTCTTGGAAATTATGAAAAGACTTTTGGGCATTGGATTAAGTATTTGAGACATGACTTGTGGTATATCTATTAGTAAAACTAGAGTCCAAGGAGCCTGGGTTATAAATAAAATCAATCCTAATAGTTATGTGAGTGATAAAGCCAATTTTTTTTTAGGTTATGAACTATGACACTGAGAGGGGTTGTACAAGGGGCTAGGGGTTTAGTTTTGCTCATTAACCTCTGAAATTGTTATACTATTTTATCTTAGTGAATTTTTGTTATTCTCTGCGTGTGTGCATCTAGGCATAGTGATTTCTAGAGTTTTGGTGTGTATATTGTATTTGGTTAATTTTTCCTTGCTGACATCTTCAACTCCTCTTAATGGCTAAAATTCATTTATCCCATATTCTATGTTATGGCTTTGGATTTTTCTAGTGTGGTTATGGATTGGTTGTTCATCCCATTTGTGTGTTTGCTTTAGTGAGTATAAGTTTTGTTCTAAGAAAAATGTGTTATGCAGTATTGTGTCCCTTTCTAATTTTAAACCTTAGGCATTTGGAATACAGACAAGTATGATACTCATGAGTTTCACTTTTAAGACAATCTCTATCATGTTCACAATACATCACAACCAGCAGTGGTTGATTGACTATGGCTTCATATCTTTCTACTGACATTTATGTCGGATTGCATAAGAGTTATTACTTGTTATTAATATGGCTTCATACCTGAGGTACTTGCATAATGATGTCCTAAGCAAATGTATAATTTACTGGCCTGACATGCATGCAATGGCCTTTGAGGGATGTACTGGACATGGCATACATAACTTCCAGCTACTAAAATAGCATTAGGAATGACAGCTATTTGGTGAGATACTCTGATATGTTGAATTTTAACCTGCATTCTATTGAAGTTAACACTAAGAGAGAGAGAGAGGACTAGCCATGTCAGCACTGGGAGAAGAAGCTATGTCAGCACTGGGAGAAGCATCCATGTCAGCATAATAACACTCAGTGGAAAGCCAATTGAAGGCATAGAACCAAATGGAAAAGGTGTTGCAATTTGTCCACTTCAGGGATATCTATTTGGAACAGGTATTGACATGTATGAAACAACTGCAACAGTAAACAAAGAACTTAGGATTTAGCTTGGGGAGCTGTTTCCTAGAAGCTTCAACCCAACATGAAAACTCAGTTAAAAAGATGAAGAAGAGGAGAAAAAAGCTGAGAAGGAATTGGACAAGTCTGCCATAAACCTGATGACAGAAAAAGCTAAAGAAAAAAATGGTCCATGGTTATTCTAGGAATTCCACTTCAGCAGAAGGTAGGACTATTGAGTATGCTACGGTCAATTATGGTACACAGTTGACTACATGTCTCCACATAATGCAATGCATTGAAGTTTTATATACAATGTACACTTATGTTTAATGTTTACGTCAACAAATAAAGAATGTGGTAGCATTATTGTCAAGATCCCAATTTTGTTAAATGTGACACCACTAACATTGTTACATTTCATAGTTTTTTACACGAAATTTAAAGGTTGAAAATAAAAACTCAACCAATAACGTGTCCTTTTTGGTGAGTAATACAAAATGTGTTTGGGACAACAAGGCATGTTTTTGGAAGATGGCATGAGAGGAAGCTGGTTGAATTGCTTAGGGAGATTAAGCCTTAGCCAATCATAATTCTTGAACTGCCACAATGAAGCTAACCATTGAGGTCATAATTGAATGAGGCTTGGAATTATGGCTTTATGTTTAAGGCAAGGTGTTACAGCTAGCTGGTAATGACCACCTCCTTATATAAGTGTTCCCGGAACAAGGGTTGGGTTTCCCACATTAGACAAAAAGGTACAATATTTCAAGTCTTTGAAACCTACCTAGCTAAAAAGGTATACATGGTAAATTAAATACAAATTATGTCTGGATGATTATTTTGGTGAAAAAGGACATTAATTCACCTTCTGAGTGAGAGAGAAAAGAGAAAGAAAGAAAGAAAGAGAAAGACATTCCGTTTTAATTTGAGGCTACCTCCAGGTGCTATTTCACTAGACTTTTCACTGTAATACATTCTGTACTCACAGGTGCCTTCCCTGTTTGGTTTTTTCTTAAATGACTTATTGTCCAGAGAGTTAGGGAAAAGGAAGAGAGAGAGACAGAGGGAGAGAGAGAGAGTGAGAGAAGTAGGATAAGGATGCAACTTTCTCAACTTGGTTTTTTGGGTGAGCTACTTGCTTCCAGAAAAGACAGTACTTGGAATAGACCAGGACACTTGAATTAGGATTTGTTGTGGCACAATGCCAAGATTATACTGATCACATCATGAACACCTAACAAGCATTACGCCTAGACATTCACCAGTGTGTTATAAGCAACTTCAATAAGCTTTCAATGCAAGCATCTTGCTCAGAGGTTTGTAATTGTAACATATTTTACTTCACATTATATTTTATTTCACATTGAGAAATCAAACATGTTATTTACTTCTTATAACTTATTGTTTGCATGGTATCAAGTAGCAGAACAGAGAAATTGTATGAACCAAGAAGAGATAAAGCAAGCATTATTCATAAATGTAGGTTATGGTGGTAGATGTCTATAGGACAAAGATGGAAAGCTGATTTGACAATTTTTTGATGTTGAAAAACAAGCAAAGCTTTCCTCTTGTGTAATTCAAGCAATTAGGGGTGTTACAAAGTTTAATGACATTTCCCAATAAGTTGGCATTGAATGATGCTTTGATTCTAATATAAGTTACAAATTTACCATGTATTTTAACATACTATAGGGTAAATATGTTCAGTTGAAGCCTCACTTTCCTGTTGTGATAAATATCCAATTTTTTAGTAATGAAGAAGGGTTGTTACCAAACTCATAAGCGGAGTCAACCTGATTTTAATACATTCCTGAATAAGCAGTTGCTTCAAAAATTTTATTTTCTGGGACACGACTATATATATTTATATGTATATCTTGATGAGAAAATTTTAAAAGGGGTCTTCTCTGTCATATATGTAACACTTTATCAGAGGTAAGGTAGCTAAGTGATTTATATCATAAGAAGAACTTATAAAATGATATATAATCGGCAACTTGCTTCATGATTTGTCACAAATTTTAGGACGTGGTAGCCCCCTCCATTGAAAGGACCAAATACAATGCTAAGTTGCCAACATAAGCTCCTTCAACTAACAGAATTAACATATTCAAATGAATAGGATCGTCTCTACTTCCAGTTAGGGAAAGTTTTAGCTAGGTAGGATGCTTCTTCAAGTGCTAAATGTTGAATTTAAAGGAAGTTGCAAGGAGATTGAACCAAGGTTGAAGGCTTGATTTTGTTTTAGCTTTTTACATGCCCAATCACTTGAAGGCATTTGTAATTTGTCTAAGTGGTTCAAGTTAAATGCCTTGTGATCTTTCATTAACATGTGCATTCTTATGATCATGCAGTCATGTTTTTAAATCTCAAAGAAATCAAATGGTTTTACAAAATGATAA
Organism: Glycine tomentella; assembly: GCA_007407185.1. NCBI lineage: Eukaryota > Viridiplantae > Streptophyta > Magnoliopsida > Fabales > Fabaceae > Glycine > Glycine tomentella. The sequence goes on from PYAF01004608.1 coordinate 118,551, forward strand.
GTTCTCAAGGCTTAGTTGTTTAAAAAGCTTGTCTCACTGCTTTAATCGATTACACAAGAGGTTTAATCGATTAAAGACATTCAAACATTTCTGGAAAAGCCTTGAAGAACAGTTTAATCGATTACATGCTCGTTTTAATCGATTACATAGTGTTAAAAGAAAACCTTGCATTGCTGACTTAATCGATTACCATTTCTTGTAATCGATTACATAGTCTATTTCTGGAAATCATGTCATTCTGTGTTAATCGATTACCATGAATCATAATCATTTACATAAGTGTTTTAAACTTTCATGGGTTACTGCTTTAATCGATTACAATGCGGTTTAATCGATTATTTTGTTCAAGAAACATTTCCAGAAAACTGATGAACAGTTTAATCAATTATTTAGTCAATTTAATCGATTACATAGGGCAATTTAATCGATTACACCTACGGATTAATCGATTACTGACAATTAATTTTGTTTTTTATAAAGCTTGGTGAGTCTTTTTCTTATAAATAGACATTGAGCGATTTACTCACTACAAGAGTGACTTACCCAAAAAAGTTTATGAGCTTTCATAAGTACCCAAATTCGTGTTTTACCCTGAGTTCAAACATCATCTTGTGTGATCAAGATTTTTGAATTTTCGAAGAGATGTTATTGAAAATGAATGGAACACTTCAAAACAACCAAGAGGGGGGGGGGTGAATTGGTTGAACCTTGGTAAATTAAAATTTTCAAATCAGAGTTTTTCCACAGGATCTTTATCACTTTAAAATGTTTTGAAACCAAGAACCATTTATTCAATCAAATTTCTCTGTCAAGAAATCAATGAGTAATACAAAACTTTCTATGTAAACAATTTGAATCACCACCAAAACTATTGAGAGATGAAGAGATAAGAAGAAAGATTAGCCACTAATTTTTATACTGGTTCACTTCAAACACTATGAAGCTACATCCAGTTCTTCCACTTAACACTAGAGTAGAGTTCCACTATTGCAAAAATATTCTTACAAGATATTACAAGCCTCTCTTTATCAACCCTAGATAAAGTTCAGAAGTCTAAAATACTATTAGACCCTTAGAGACCAAACCCAAACTGAGAACACTACTCAGCTTCCCTTAGAGAAACGCTATCTCTAATCATGTAAGAAAACCCATTTACAATAGACTAATCTTTACATAATTCAATTAAAAGAATTACACCTTCAAAGAATAAGGAAAGATTTCACCTGATAATCCAAAGAACATATGCATGTAAATGATTCAATCAGGTTGAAAGAAAGATTACAGACTCAATGCATTCCTTTCCTTAAGCTTTGAAAACCAATGATGCTTCACTCTTCAAATCAATAACCCATATGAATTTGTGAAGCCTAAATGTGTTTAGAAACTCAGAAAAATCACTAAAGAAAGCTTATGAACGTTTGTGATTGCCCAGTATTCGAAAAATTCAAAGTTACAAAGAACAGGGCTATGGGTTCTATTATAACAGCTTTCTAACTGAAAATAATTGATTAAACAGACTCTTGTAATCGATTATTTCGCATATGTAATCGATTAATTCAAGAATGTAATCGATTAAAATGCTCCTGATATGTTCAGGGTTTGAGCTATGAACAATGTAATCGATTACTCCGTGGAGTAATCGATTAAGACAGACAGACATGCTTTTCTTAATACACTATGTAATCGATTACAAAATTTGGTAATCGATTAAGCCAGTCAGTACTCTATTCTCAAATGTACTATGTAATCGATTAAAAGGACATGTAATCGATTAAACCAGTAGAACATGTTTCTCATAGGCATAGATGTCATCGATTACGAATTTCTGTAATCGATTAAGGCAGTCAGCATGATTTTCTTATTTAAGCCTATGTAATCGATTACTGTAACACCCCAAAAATTTTTGAATTACAGTCAATTCCTAGAGAAAATGTTAATTAGAGGCAGTACATAAGGATTTGGAGAAAATGACGAAAATACCCCTAGACATTTTGGAAATGACCAAATTGCCCCTAGATATTTTAACAAGATATTGTAAGAAGGAAATTCTATAAACACTCTGGGATGCTTGAAAAATGATCAG
>PYAF01004608.1:130573-150954 GCA_007407185.1 Glycine tomentella
GAAGTATGTTGATACACATGGCTTAGATATTGATTAGGTTATGTTATCATTTATTTCTATAAGATTTAAGCTATGTTATCAATTATTCCTTTAAGACTTAAACTATGTATACCATGTGTTTGATAAAATGCCTCAATGAATTAAAAAGGGTACAAAGATGATTATTTGGATAAGTAACATTACATGACTTAAAGAATAAGTAACTTGAATCTAATATAGTAATAAAGTGACTAAGTAATCTAATTATTTATACTTTGTGGCCATGTATACTTACTTCACTAAGGGTGTGTGTTCCTTGGTGTTGTTGTGTGTTAGTTTATTACTTGCTTGTTGTTGAACTATGGTTGAATTAAAGTTTGTATGTTATATTGTTAAAGATGTCTATTGAAAGTTTGTGTTACGTATGTGATATATATATGATTAAAGATTTATGTTATACTTCCTTGAGATTGTTTCCTTAAAGAAATGATGCACTTATATCTTTTATATTGAATTGATCATGATGGGTGAATAAAAGTTATGGTGACACATTATGAGAATTTGAGAAATAAAGTAATGGTAAAGAGTAACTGAAAATAAAAGGAAAGCCATTACATACTTCATTTGCATTTTTCCCTCAGAGTGGAGGGAGGTTTCACTAGAGTGGGTGAAACTCTTTGACTATAACCCCTCAGAGTGGAGGGAGGTTTCAGTAGAGTGGGTGAAACTGTCTTGATTATGGTACCCTGTGGTGATAATCTGAGATCTCAGTCATGCATCATTTAACAAAGAAATCATGCATCATGCATTATGCATCTGTTTTATGATTATTATGTTGTTTATCTAACCATGTTTATCAAATACTTACCCTAGTTCTGTGTCTGTGGTTGACACTTGTGATGACCCCAATTTATTTGGGCGAGCAGAGAAACAGTGGAGCGTAAGCTATGAAGAGTTTTGAAGAAAGAATAATGAAGATGTGTTGATGATTTGTACTAAATTTGAATTGTTTGTATTTTACATTGGTTGCATTTGGGATTGTCTAATGAACTATGCTTTGGACTGTATTGATGGACTGTATTTTATTATTATAATTAAACCGTGCAGAGAGAGAGAATTCGTTTATGATATCAACGACTAGCAACAATTGCAAGCAAAGCTAAATTTTTTTATAAAATTTACAACTAAGATCATTTTAATACAAAGTGGACACGAGTTTTAAATTAAAATCAATCAAGCACAAGAGAGTAAAAGAGAGGCGTTACAGATTACATTGACGAATTAACCGATTACAGTTAGTTATATCTGTTTTTTTATAAATAGAACAACCTTGAATGTGTTATTCATTAAGTGAAAAACAGAGATACTCGTACAAACCTTGTGATAAACACTTTCTAAAGCTCTCAAGTGTATTCAAGTCTGAATTTAGTGAGAAAATCAAATATGTTGAGTATCATGGAGAGTTACATGGGTTTCTAGTCATAATACTCAAGGATTGATGATTTGTTCAAGCTAGTTTCAAAGAAAGATTCAACAAAGAAGTATTATTCATCTATTGCATTAGATTGTTTGAATCATTCATATCATTGAATTAGCTGAGGATTAAAAGGTGATATCTTTCTTAAACTTTAAGCTTGATGTTTGATTGATATTTGCTTTGTTATTGTGTTGTATTTTCCATATAACATTTGTATTCTTTAAAGCTTTTTCTACAAAGGTTTTCTAGAGGGAAGAACAGAGAGGGGATCTCTGGTTCTTGGTCTTTTGAAAAGTCTCTAGGGTATAGATTTTGAATTTTTCCTAGGGTGGGTAAGAGAGATCAGTTGTAAGCTTGTAAAGAACATATATTTGTTATAGTGGAACTCTAACCAAGATTTGGTTAAAAGAAAACTGGATGTAGCCTCCGGGGTTGAGAGGTGAACCAGTATAAATCTTGTGTGTTTTAAGATTTTGTTTGTATTTCATTATATTCTTGAAGTATGGAATTTGTGCATTATACGAAATTGGTTACAACACAAGAAAGATTTGATTGGTGAGGTAAATTGATTTTCAAATTGGTTTTGAAAGATAAAGATCCTTTTGAAAGTCTTCCGCTGTTATAAATTTTGAAAGAAAATTTTAAAACTCTGAGGTAAAACCAATTCACCCCCCTCTTGGGGATTAGCACCGCATACCACCCACAGACAGATGGTCAGACAGAGAGGACTATCTAGACTCTGGAGGATATGTTGAGAGCTTGTGCCTTGGAGCAGGGTACTAGGTGGGATAGATACCTACCTTTGGTGGAGTTCTCATATAATAATAGCTTTCATGCTAGTTTGGGCATGGCACCCTATGAGGCAATATATGGTCGGAGGTGCACGACTCCTGTTTGTTTGGACCGAGGTAGGAGAGAGACAGCTTCTTTGACCTGAGATGGTTTAGGAGACTTATGAGCAGATCTGTTTGATCAGAGATAAGTTGTTGAGAGCTCAGAGTCGGTAGAAGAGCTATTGTGATCGTAAACACAGGCCGCTGCATTTTGATGAAGGCGACCATGTGTTTCTGAGGCTGTCTCCTGTCACAGGTGTAGGACAGGCATTGGGCGTGAGGAAGCTCAGTCCTAGGTTCATTGACCCTTATCAGATCCTCCACAAAGTAGGACCAGTGGCCTATAAGCTAGCTTTACCTCCCCAGTTGTCAGGGTTGCATGACGTTTTCCACGTGTCACAGCTGAGGAGATATGTGGCAGACCCGCCACACATGGTGAAGCCTGACACCGTTCAGATTAGGGAGAATCTAACTTGTCCTACACGGCCCATACAATTCTGGATAGGATGGAGAAGCAGATTTGGAGTAGGACCATTCCCATAGTCAAGGTACAATAGGAAGGGAGGAAACCTGAGGAGGCGACTTGGGAGCGGGAGCAGGAGCTTTTGCAGTTGTTCCCCGAGTTGCTTAATAGGTATGAATTTGAATTTTGTGGACAAAATTCTTAAAAAGGTGGGGAGAATATAATAACTCTTGGAACCAAAAAAAAAAAAATCTGGCGCCAGTAGCGCCAGAGTGGCGCGGTTAGCACTAGATATACTGGAAGCTGGCGCCACTAGCGCCAGAGTGGCGCAGTTAGTGCCAGATATACTGGAAGTTAGCGCCAGTAGCGCTAGAGTGGCGTACTTAGCACCAGAAGTGCTCCAGAAAAGCCTGTTTTTCACTGGAACTTGGCGCGGATGGCACCAGAGTGGCGCAATCAGCGCCAGGGCGCGATCTGGACCACTATATAAGGTCATTTTATGCGATTTGGGGGCCAAAACTCTTCCTTTCTTCTTCCTCTGAACGTTTTCCACCATTGTTGAGCTTGGGAAGCTCCATACCACTCAACCTTTGACCAAAACACTTCACACCCAACATGAAACTTGTAGGAAATCATCCTATGAGCTAGAATCCTTCACCACTTTTCCCTAAAAACCATCAAACGGAGAGATCGTATTCTCTAGGGAACTTCTCAAAACTCAAGTTTGGCGGGGAAATGGGGCAATTCACGGACACCCAAGATTGGAAAAGTTGTTCACTAGCCTTCCTTGTCGTTTTAGAGGTAAGAAACACAAATTCTACCGGTTATTTGAGAATTTTTTCTTGAGGTTAATAGTGACCCATTTGAGTTAGAGCTAGAATTAGGCTTGGGTCCTTTAGAAAAGTATGCTTAGGAGGTTGTTGTGATGAAGGATTAGCTTTGAAATATTGATTTTATGAACTTTGGTATTTGGCTCTGAGAAATGTATGTCTAGGAAGAATGTTGGTTAAATTGGTGATTGTATGACATACATGAGCCTTGATGCTTGTACAATATGTGCTTAGGAGGCTATATGAATGGTGAAATTGTGTGAAGTAACCGTTTTAGCCATATTGTTAATCCTTGAGTTTTGGGCCTATATAGTGTTGAATTATCTAAATTGGTTGATGTAGAGTTTTGGGGAGACTCTAGTAAATAATGGCCAATTATGCTTCCGAATGTAGAGTTTGGCCACAAGTCTCAAGTCAAGTGCTACAACTATCAAAGGTTTGGCCATTATGCTTCCGAATGTAGAGTTCCTACAAAAAGGATTGAGGAGAAGGCAAACTATGTGGAGGAGAGGAATCATGAAGATGACACTCTGTTGATGGTACGCAAGGACAACGTACGAGAACAAGACTATACATGGTATTTAGACTCTGGAGCAAGCAATCACATGTGCGGGAAGAGAGACATGTTCGTGGAACTTGACGAATCAGTGAATGGAATTGTCTCCTTTGGAGATGAATCAAAGGCACCAATGAAAGACAAAGGTAAAATTCTTATTCGATTAAAGAATGGTAGGCACGAATTCATTTCTAATGTTTACTATGTGCCCAATATGAAGAACAATATTTTGAGTTTGGGACAATTCTTGGAGAAAGGGTACGATGTTCACTTAAAGAATAATACTCTTTCTTTAAGAGATAATAAAAATAACTTGATAGCTAAAGTGCCAATGATAAGAAATAGAATGTTTCTGCTAAATATTCAACAAGACATTGCAAAGTGTCTCAAAGTTTGCTATAAGGATGCATCCTGGTTGTTGCATCTGCGATTTGGACACCTTAACTTCGGTGGTCTTGAACTTCTATACAAGAAGGAGATGGTGAGAGGATTGCCTTCCATCAATCAACCTGACCAGCTATGTGAAGGATGCTTACTTGGGAAGCAATGTCGAAAGAAATTTCCAAAGGAGTCTTCGTCAAGAGCCAACAAGCCACTCGAGCTTATACATACAGATGTTTTTGGACCATTAAAGCTAAGCTCACTCGGTAAGAGTAATTACTTTCTTCTCTTCATAGATGATTTTTTAAGGAAGACGTGGGTGTATTTCCTAAAGAAAAAATCGGAGGTGTTTGGAGTCTTCAAGAAGTTCAAGGCAAGTGTGGAGAAAGAAAGTGGATGCGAGATCAAAGCCATGAGATCCGATAGAGGTGGAGAGTTCACTTCCAAAGAATTCCAAGAATATTGTGATCATAATGGAATCCGAAGGCCTTTAACCATCCCTAGAAGCCCACAACAAAATGGGATAGCTGAAAGAAAGAATAGAACCATTCTCAACATGGCAAGGAGTATGCTCAAGAGTAAGAAGATGTCAAAGGAGTTATGGGCTTAAGCCATGGCAACTGCTATCTACCTTTTAAATCGTTCGTCAACAAGAAGCGTGTGGGGAAAGACACCACAAGAAGCATGGAGTGGAAGAAAGCCTGGGATCTCCCACCTGAAAGTATTTGGAAGCATAGCCTACGCATACATCCATGATGAGAAGAGTTCAAAGCTTGATGACAAAAGTGAGAAGCTCATCTTCATTGGGTATGATTCTAACTCAAAAGGCTATAAATTTTACAATCCTAACAATGGAAAGACCATCATTAATCGAGATGTGAAGTTCAACGAAGAAGAAGAATGGAATTGGGGTCTACATGATGAAAAACACAACTTACTTCCCAACTTGATGGAGGACGAAGAAATAGAGCAACCAGTGATGGAGCGAGAAAGACAAGAGACTATTACTCCCCCAACTTCACCGACCGCAAGTCAGCAAGAAGAACCATTTTCAGCTAGAAGTTCAAGTGTAAAAGTACCACGGTTCAGGCGCTTGCAAGAACTTTATGAGGTAACGGAGAATCAAGATAATCTCACTTTGTTTTGTCTCTTTGCTGATTGTGAGGCAGTGAGTTTTCAAGAAGCTGTCCAAAGCAAAAAGTGGAGAGATGCAATGGACGAAGAAATCAAGGTGATTGAGAAGAATAAAACGTGGGAGTTAACCTCACTTCCAAAAGGGCATAAGGCGATTGGTGTGAAGTAGGTCTACAAAGCTAAAAAGAATTCCATGGGAGAAGTTGAAAGATACAAAACACGATTGGTGGCAAAAGGCTATAGTCAACGAGCAGGAATCGATTATGACGAGGTATTTGCTCTTGTTGCTCGCTTAGAAACTATTAGACTAATTTTTTCTTTGACAACTCAAAACAAGTGGAGCATACACCAAATGGATGTAAAGTCATCATTTTTGAATGGAGTACTTGAAGAAGAAGTGTACATCGAACAACCAAATGGGTATGAAGTCAAAGGACAAGAAGATAAGGTATTGAAGCGAAAGAAGGCACTCTATGGGCTAAAGCAGGCACCGAGAGCTTGGAATAGTCAAATAGACAAGTACTTCCAAGAGAACGATTTCATCAAATGCCCTTATGAGCATGTACTTTATGTTAAGCTCAAAGATGGAGATATTTTGATTGTGTGCTTGTACGTGGATGATCTAGTCTTCACAGGAAATAATTCAAGGATGTTCAAAGATTTCAAGAAAGTGATGAAGAATGAGTTTGAGATGACTGACATTGGATAGATGACATACTATCTCGACATTGAAATAAAGCAGAAAGAAGAAGGCATTTTCATCACTCAAGAAGGTTATGCAAGGGAGATACTGAAGAAATTCAAGATGGAGGATTGCAAGCCTATCAACACCCCAATAGAATGTGGAGTTAAGTTGTCCAAGTATGGTGAAGGAGAGGATGTTGATCCTACTTTCTTCAAAAGCTTAGTTGGAAGTTTGCGCTACTTGACATGCACTAGACCTGACATCCTTTTTGCTGTTGGATTCGTTAGTTGCTACATGGAGTCTCCAACTACCACACACTTGAAAGCTGCAAAGAAAATCCTTCGCTACATTAAAGGTACTATTGACTTTGGCTTGGTATACTCATCTTCTAATGAATATAAACTTGTTGGATATAGTGATAGCAATTGGAGTGGAGACATGAATGATAGAAAATGCACCACTGGATTTGTGTTCTTCATGGGAGATACTGCTTTCACATGGATGTCAAAGAAACAACCTATTGTTACTCTGTCTACTTGTGAAGCCGAGTTTGTCGCAGCAACATCATGTGTCTGTCATGCTATTTGGCTCAGGAATTTGCTGAAGGAGTTGAAAATGCAACAAGAGAAGTCAACAAATATTTATGTTGACAACCAATCTGCAATAGCATTAGCAAAGAATCCGGTCTTCCATGATAGAAGCAAGCACATTGATACACGCTATCATTATGTAAGGGAATACATTGCAAGAAAGGAGGTGCATATAAAGTATGTGAAGTATCAAGAACAAGCTGCAGATATATTCACCAAGCCACTCAAGAATGAAGACCTTGTCAAGATGAGAGGATTGCTTGGAGTTACAAAATCAAGTTTAAGGGGGGTGTTGAATATTAAACTTAATTTAGTTTTTTGATCTATTGGGGTTAATTGTTAAATGGCCCAATATCTAAAAATATCTAAGAAGTGTGTAGTCCAAATTCTAAAGTAATCCACTCTAGATTGTTTCATAGAAATATCTAGAGTAGTTTAACCTAGAAACTACCATGGAAATATCTAGGCTAGAAAAATTATAGAGAATTCTATAGAATGAATTATAGCCACTAGATAAGATTTGTGTTGGCAAAATCCTAGCCATTAGTTAAAGAGGTGTCACTAGTACAAATAGGGGTCATATTCACCATCTTGTATGAAGCAAAAAAAAAGAGTCGTGTAGTTATAAAATTGCTCTCTTCCTCCAAATCTTTCTAAAACCTTTCCTTTCCTAAATATCCTCCTTCCAACACCAATATTATAAAATGATTTTGTTATTTTTTGAAAAAAAATTAGATAAATTTGACACGACACTATAAGCAAGAAGCCAATAACATACCTTCTTATCATCTAGAGATTCCCGAAAAAAGCAATATTGCATGTTAACAGCCCTAACAATGTGATCATAACAATAGGAAAACCACCTCTGACACTACAAAAAAAAACGTTATTTCCGATGGACGGAATCCGTCGCTAATTAAGAAAATCCGTCGGAAAAATAAAATTTTTGACGAAATTGCGACGGACAAAAATTCGTCGATAAAATGGTCATGGGAAATTTTAACCGATGCATTTTTGTGGTCCATCGGAAATTTTTTGTGGTCCATCGATAATTACCCATGGGAAATTTCCGACGGAAAAATCCATCGGAAAGACTAATATAGGATATTAGCAACGGAAAATTCCGTCGAAAATTTGCATGGTAACTAATTTTTAGGTTGTTTTTTTAATTTTTTTTCGACACCTAATGTTATTTATTAATTGTTGTAATTAGAAATTATATTATTTAATGACAACATTAAAAACAATAACATACATGGCATTAATTAAATATTCAAATTCATTAATCCCAAACATTTTAACTAACAATAAAAGTAACAGAGTCATAAAAGTACCATGTCTAATTAGTTAATACTAACCATAAAAAAATATATTTACTTATGTGTGTTTCTTAATTTCCTACCTCCTCCCGCACTTCCAACCACGTGGTGGGACTTGTCTATTTAAATGACTTTGCAACTAACAAGTTGGATCACCTTATGCCCATTTTTTAATTTAAAATAATAACTACATAACTTATATTCACATGCCAACATATTTAAAATAATAACTACATAACTTATATTCAAATGCCAAGATATTTAAAATAATATCTACATAACTTGTATTTATAATAATTTTTTTACACACCAATTTTTTTAAGAATCTTATAGCCAAACTTGTATATAGCAAACAAAAAGATGAAAAGTACCTAGAGTTTTGATTGTATCTTCTTGGGATAATTAAACTATACCAGATGGGAACTTTCTATCATAGTGCAACAGCATGTAAGCAATATGTGTCAAAACTTGCTCCACATGATTACAATCAGGTTAGTTCAGGTCTCAACATTCAATTGAATATTTAAAATTAAAATGAATAGAATAAGAGAAAATAGGAAAAAAATACAGGAAATGGGGGAAAGCTAAAAATCATATAATTATTAAATAAAATATGTATGTGTGAAACACACTTGCAAGGTGGTTGTTGTAACAATAGTATATTCTGTCAATGATTGTTGTAACAATGATTCCATAACAAAAATGAAAGAGCTAGAAGTAGCCAAAGCATTTGAAGCTCTAGCCTTAGATTAGCTGAAAACTCTTACTGAGAGTACCATGAGAGAAAGAGCTTTAACAGCACAACATAGTTCCATGATCACTATCTCAAAATTTGAGTATGAGTATCTACAAATCATTCAACCTCAACAGAAGAAATTACTGATAAAAAAGTATCAACAGCTGAGGCATGGATTGAATCTCTCAAGGCCAACGAGAAGGAAATATTGATGGAAACAAAAATAACTCAAAGAGAACTCAAAGAAACAAAATTGGATCAAGAGCTGGAGGTTTACACCAAAGAGAAGATGCTTTCAAGAAGAGTTAGCAGTAGTGAGGAGCTTGACAATTGGCCAAGAAAACGCGAGAGGAGTTCATCCAAGAACTTTCAAAGAGCCTTGTCTAGAAAGAGCATCAAACTTAATGGCACTATAACTCCTGCATGGGGAGCAAAGTTTCAGAAGACTGCTTCACCTGCAGCTCGGCATATCAGTCCTTTTACTATTAAGAAGAGAAAGAAGGTAATACCAAATTTGACAAAGCTTTTTAGGGGAAAGAAATACACTAGGGATAGACAGTAAATTCAAAATAGAAAAAGTGATAATTATGGCTCTTTATCACTGCTAAAATTTAGAAGCAGGGAAGAGTGTGAGAGGCAACATATCTATTAGTGATTGCCATGTAATTCCCATCACAGAACCCATGTTCTCACTATGTCCCTTTTTCCCTCCATTTTTTCATAAAATCATTCCCACATGGTTCAAGTGTTTTTCATCATTGTTCCATTCATAACAACGATAAAGGATTTTACTACTAATTACTAAAATATTTTTTTATTTTGGAATTAGGTGAAATATTACAAGCGACAAAGGTGATTACAATTACTTTATAATCATTGTTCCTCTTGCATCAAACAACAACTCCCACTATTCATCATTCATTCATTCATTGCATGCCTTCTTATTGTGCCTCTTAGATAGACACTGGACAAAGTCTACACACTACCATATAATGTAGTAGAACTCAAAGTAAAACATCAACTACTATTTATGCTTCATATATATCAATTGCTACTTAAAAAAAAAGCTCTGGTTACTGAGAAAATCCATATTTGACCATTCCTTCCTGGAGATCTCTGATTGTCCTTAAATATTTTAATCTTGGTTTCTTTCTTCTTTCCAGTCCCTGCAAATCAGAACAAAGTTCCTAAGACATTATATAAAAAAGAAGTTGCCAATACAAGATTAGTTATACAGGTCAATGAAGCCATTAATTAAAGGAGAAGAGGAGCAGATGAAATTCACAAATAACTTTAAGTAGCCGCAAGGGTCATGTGTGTCAATACCAAGGAAATGCCTCAGTCCATGTTGCATACAAGCAGCATCCAAGCGTTCAGCCATCATGTGATCAACATCACTACACCAAAATCCACAAATATGCAACTTCATAAAAGATTCTACTATCCTAGAGATTGTATCAAGATGAAAGTTTCCCACTAACAATAAACTAAATAGTTTATGAACTTAAACTAGAAAAAATAGTGAACTTAAATTATGTTAAACTTAAATTAAATTAATTTACATGAAACTTAACATAACTTATTAAGTTATAATTAAACTTAATCAATTCTTATTGAGTTTGAGATAGGTTTAACTGAACTTATATTCGATCTTGATTGCTACTTTGGTTAGTGAACAACTATCATTGTAAATCAGATATACTCAAAGCTTGTGACATATTTTACCAAACAAAATTAAAAAATGACAAAACCAAGCATTAAATCTTCTATGTGCCATGCCCATCTACAATCTAGTACCACCTAAAAATCTCTTTCCCTATTAAATTACAAAAAAAAGGCTCAAACACTAAGAATTATAGACATGTCAAAAACCCACAAGAGTTAATCGTCAATTCAACAACACAATCACATAATAACATTCAATTGAAGCATATCTCAAACAATAGAACTAACTAAGCAACGAAGTAATAGAATCAAGTGACAGAAGAGAGTTAAACGAAATTGCATAATTGAAGCACATCTCGAACATAGAACAACTAAACAACGAAGTAGTAATTGAATCAATCAATTGATGGAAAAGAGGTTGTGCAAAAAAAAAAAAGAAAAACAAATTGATGGAAAAGAGAAAAGAGAGTCAAACAAAAAAATCGCACTTTCCACATTGTTGGCAGTATCTCTTGGCCTCGTCGTTGAGCATAACAGTGGCAACATTAGCTCAACGCAAGCAAACCCTATGTCGGCTGTGATACCTTTCATCTTTGAGATATCGACCTCGCAGCCAGGGACATGGCAGCGAGCAAAAGTAGATGCACGCGCGGTGCAGGAGCATTTCTTGCCTGGCAAACCCCCACCCTTAAGCTTCACATCGAGTACAGGGTAGGCACAGGGGACCTGACCTGCCATGAAGTTGGAGCATGTGAGCCTCGGGTCGTGCTTTCAGACCCAGTCATTTTGAGGGATCTCGTTTGGAGCAACGTCGTCGATTAAGGGAAGAGGAAGAGAGTTGTTGTTGTTCTTATTAATAATAATATCTTCGTCGTCGAGGTTGAAGTTGAGGAGGTAAGAGAAGTCCCAAATGGAGGAAGGGTCTTTGGCGCCGTCCATGTTTGGGGGAGGAGGGAGAGATTGGGGTTCCATGAAAATTGGAAATTGGAAACCTCGTGCGACGGAAATGAGGTTGTGCGGCCTCGGAACCTCGTGCGACGAAACATAGATGGCGATCGAGGTTGTGCTGGGTTGTGAAGACAGAGGGTGCAAAGGCTTAGGGTTGGGGTTTAATTTTTAGTATAAAAGCAAATTTCTCACGGATGCATAAGTGGCCGCAAACATCCGTCGGAAACATAATAATTTCCGACTTGTCGCAATCCATGGATGCCTTCTGTCGGTAAGGCACCCAATTCCGACGGAATTCCTTCCTTGGGAAAGAGTCCGTCGGAAATTTGCTTTTTTCTTGTAGTGTGAGCAATAAAACATCTTCTGTGAGTTATTAAAATATTACACAAGTCTTAGACACAGAACATCAACAGAAAACAATTAAAAAATGCTAGTAGTATTCTAATTTCGGTGGTCAAACATGCAATAACCTTAGAACAAATGATTGATATATACATTTTAATTTACTCAAATTTATTGACATTTATGAGCCTAGTTCTTTAAAAAATGAAAAAAAAAACCATCTTGTGTAATACAACCAACTAAAATTATCTTCAAAAAATTTGACAGAGAACAAAACAAAAATCAATCACATTTTCAAGGTTACTTACCTGGTCAAGGAAATAAAGAGAAAAATGGTTAGCCCTAGGATTTTGGAAATAAAGAGAAAAATGGTCCACCTAAAGGTCCTAATTTTCTCTATTGCATGCAATCTCATAACGCAGCTTGGCCATTCTGTATGACATTGTTGTTCTCTCAAATAGATCCAAATGTTCACCCTCCAGCTCGAATCAAGAAATGTATCATTATGAAACAAAAAAATATAAATCTAAAAATTAAGTTTATATAGACTAAAAGAAAAAGAACAGAGTAATATAAAAAAGAAAAGGTAAATTCTTTAAACACTATAGAATTCATGCATGTTAAAATCGTGTGCTTTAGATGGTCGAGATGAAGTTCCCAAATCACCAGAACTAACTACAATGGGGTTCGTCGGACCACTACCCTATTTTTCAGCAGTCACCAAAAGATTTTCGATTCTTTGACTCCTCCGCTAAACATGACTTACTCCTAGGATCACCACTAACACACGAACACACGAACCCTTTCTTTTAGTCATTTTCTCTCCTTAGCTAATACAAAATCCACAATCTCATTGAATCACTATATATTCATATGGTCTTTTTATCTATCATGATGGGACGCAAACGGGTTTCTAATAAAATCCCAATCTTTATGTTGGATAATTTCCGTTTTTAGTTGTTTGATACTTTCTGTTTTTATTTGATTGATATTTTCTATTTTTCATTCGATTTACCAAATCAAATAATATTTGATAGCTTGGGCCCAGCGCATTGTAAACCCAATTCATCCTATAAATAGATGAGTAAGGGTGGAGGCAAGGCACACAAAAATTTGAGAGCCTCAAGTGACAATCTTGGGTGGCATATTTGAGCGAGCATGCGTGCTTTGCATTTGAGAGATTCTGAGAGAGTTTGAGTGAAACACTTTAGGTTTCGTTTGAGTGACCACCATTGTTGGAAAGGTTGAGTGTACCACCACATTGGTGTGTTTTTGATTTATTGTAACCGATTATTGTTATAGTGGATTTTGATACTGGACTAGGTCCCATGAGTTTTTCTTTTCTCACATTGAGGAAGGTTTTCTCACGTAAAACAAATTCTGATTGTCTATCTCGCTCCCTTTTGATTTTATTTCCGCTTCCGCAATTTGTTATTTGAGGGTCCGACATACCCATCAGTGGTATCAGAGCCCAGGTTCGACGGGTTCTTAAGGAGATGAGATGGAGACCGGCGGCATAACTCACGATGGAGATATGTTCAGGCTGACTGCAGATAATTTCCACTACTGGAGGTCGATAATGGAAGATCATCTTATTTACAAAGATCTGTATGAACCAATAGTCCTGGAGTAGAAGCCAACTGGCAAGTCGTCACAGGGGCTAGGAGATCCTGAGTCGTAAGGTGGTGGCCACGATCAGGAAATACATTGACAAAAGCCTCTTTGAGCACGTGTCCGAGTTCACGAACGCGTACGAGTTATGGAACAAGTTAGAGTCCATGATTCAGAAGAAGACTCCCAGGAACAAAGCACACCTGGTCCGCCGACTTGTGAAGCTAGAGTACAAGGACGACATGAGTATGATCGAGCACCTCAACAACTACAAAGGAATTGTGAATCAACTGTCCAAAGCCAACATGAAGATTGATGACGAGATGCAGGCTTTGTTGTTGCTGAGTTCGTTACCGGAAAGTTGGGATACTTTGGTGGTAACTTTGAGCAACTCGGTTCCAAAAGGAAAACTGACGATGGATGCCGTGACAGACAGCTTCCTGAATGACGAAGCCAGGAGAATAGAGCGAGGTGTATCTAGCACGTTTGAGGCTAACGATGTTAAGAATAGAGGAAAGACCGACTCCCAGGGTCGTGGCAAGAGCCGGGATCAAGGTGGACGAGATAGGTCCAGAGGTCGGTCAAGGACAAAGCATGCCTTGAAGTTCTTCTACTGTGGGAAGGTAGGACACAAGAGACCAGACTGCAGGACTCTGCAGAATGATGAATAGAACAGTTGTGTGAAGCCGAATCAAATTGTTCCTAGAAGAAGAAGTGATCAGAGCACCACGACGGTGGCTGCCAACCCGAATGCCGAGATATTCCTCCTTAGTGAGGAAATGTTCAACATAGCCTATGATGACTGCACCTGGATTGTTGACTCCGGTGCCTCATTCCACGTCACCCCACATGAGGGATTCTTCTCTGCCTACAGTAAAGGAGATTATGGTGTCGTGAAGATGGGAAATCAGGTGACTAGCAGGATTATTGGTGTTGGTGATGTAACCCTGACCACAGACACAGGATGCCGGGTTATGCTGAAGGATGTGAGGCATGTATCTGACATGCGTTTGAATTTGATCTCGATTGGAAAACTAGATGATGTCGGGTCAGTAAATTACTTTGGAGAAAGTAGATGGAAGCTGACCAAGGGAAGCTTAGTTGTGGCCCGAGGAAAGAAAGAAGGCTCCTTGTATGTCATGCAAGGAAGACCAATGGCGGAGAAGCCAATTTGTCCGAGATGGACTAAGCTTGGAGCTGTGGCACAAGCGCCTCGGCCACATGAGCGAGAAAGGACTCCAGATTTTGGAGAAGAAAGAGCTATTGACTGGGTTGAAGGGTCAAGTGCTGGAGAGTTGCTCGCATTGCCTAGCTGGAAAGCAACACCTAGTTTCATTTGTGAGATCGAATCAACCCAGGAGACGGAGGTGCATACTTGACCTCGTCCATACTGACGTTTGCTCCATGTCCGAGAGATCACTTGGTGGAGCTCAGCACTTTGTCTCTTTCATTGATGACCATTTCCGCAAGGTGTGGGTTTACCTGTTGAAGACCAAGGACTAGGTTCTCCAATCATTCAACGAATTCCACGCCATGGTGGAAAGGGAGACTGGCATGTGGTTGAAGGTGGTCAGATCTAATAATGGTGGTGAGTATCGTGGTCCCTTTGAAGCTTACTGTAGAGAAGCCAGGATCCGACTTCAGAAGACGCCCCCCAAAACTCCTCAACTGAATGGACTTGCAGAGAGGATGAATCGAACTATTGAGGAGCAGGTCCAAAGTATGCTATCGAATGTCAGACTGGCGAAAGCATATTGGCAAGAAGCAGTGAGAACAGGGGTTGATTTGATAAATCTTTCACCATCACGACCGCTGGATGGAGAGATTCCAAAGGAAGTCTGGACAGGTCGGAGAGCGACCTATGATCACCGAAGGGTGTTTGGATGCCGAGCCTTCGTGCATGTCCCTAAAGATGAAAGGGCGAAGTTGGATGCGAAGACGAAGGAGTGCATATACCTCGGTTTGCCGAAAATCGAGTTTGGTTTCAGACTATGGGATCCAATCAACAAGAAGATTGTGAGAAGCCGAGATGTAGTCTTCCATGAGGATGAGACCATCCATGACATCTCGAAGCCCTAAGTCCTGGTTACTTTCCAAAGAGAAGAACCCGTCCCTCGTGAAAGTGCTGAAGCAGGGGGAGAAACCAGTGAAGAAATCGCTAAAGGTGATGTTGAAGATGATGACCAGCAAGAGGTTGATGATGCCAAGATCCGAGTTGAGAATGAAAAACCGGGTTCTGATGAGGCTGAAGAAGAACAGCCGAGATACCCCACTAGAGAAAGGAGACCTTCTACAAGGTACCCTAATGGTGAATACACCATCATTGCTGAAGATGGTGAGCCTCAGAGTTATGATGAGGTCGTAATGACTCAGAGAAAGGAGAATGGGAGAAGGCAATGCAGGAAGAGATGAAATCCCTGCATGAGAATCAGACCTATAAGCTGACCGAGCTACCTAAAGGAAGACGAGCTCTGAAGAACAAGTGGGTGTACAAGATCAAACAGGAAGAGAACGGGAAAAAGCTGAGATACAAAGTCCGGATTGTAGTGAAAGGATGCAATCAGAAGAAAGGTGTTGATTTTGAAGAAATCTTCTCTCTTGTTGTGAAGATGACCTCAATCCGAACTGTGTTAGCCATGGCAGCTACAATGGATCTTGAGGTAGAACAGATGAATGTGAAGACCGCATACCTTCACGGTGAGTTGGAGGAGGAGATATATATGGAGCAACCTGAAGGGTTCCGAGCTCCAGGATGTGATGGCATGGTATGTCGGTTGAAGAAGAGTCTCTATGGCTTGAAACAAGCACCTCGACAGTGGTACAGGAAGTTTGATTCCTTCATGACAGAGCACAAGTTCATGAAGACGAATGTCGACCACTGCGTATTTGTGAAGAGGTATGAGAAAGGAGACTTTCTGATCCTTCTGTTATATGTTGACGACATGTTGATTGTAGGGGGAAGTAAAGAGAAGATTGTTGCCTTGAAGAAGACATTGAGCTCATCCTTCGCTATGAAGGACCTCGGCCATGCAAAGCAGATTCTCGGAATAATGATCATCCGAGATAGAAAGAAGAAGCTATTGTGGCTAAGTCAAGAGAAGTATGTTAAGATCTTGAAGAGATTTAGCATGGACAAAGCCAAGACAGTTAGCACCCCCTTAGCCAAGCACATGAAGCTAAGTAAGAAGCAGTGTCCGAAGTCTGATGAAGACAAAGACGAGATGCTGAAGATTCCGTACCAATATGTTGTTGGAAGTTTGATGTATGCAATGGTTTGCACTAGACCTGACCTGGCGTATGCAGTTGGTGTGGTGAGTCGGTTTCTATCGAATCCCGACAAGGATCACTAGGAAGCAATGAAGTGGACCTTCAGGTACCTCCGAGGTACAACCAATCTATGCCTCCAATTTGGAGAAGGTGAAGCCGAGCTGCAAGGCTACTCGGATGCCGATTTGGGGGGAGATTCCGACTCGAGGAAGTCGACGACTGGATATTTGATGAGATATGATGGAGCAGCAATCTCTTGGCAATCAAAATTGCAGAAGTGTGTAGCACTTTCGACGACTGAGGTCGAGGATATTGTTGCAACTGAGGCATGCAAAGAGTTTCTGTGGATGAAGAGTTTTCTCCAGGAGCTCAGCCATAATCAAGATAAGTATGAGTTGAAGTGTGACAGTCAAAGCGCACTTCATCTTGCGAGAAACTCGACGTATCACTCCCGCACCAAGCACAATGATGTGAGGTATCACTGGATACAAGATGCGGTGGAGGATAGGAAGCTCACACTTGGGAAGGTGCACACCAGTCAGAATTGGTCTGACATGATGACGAAACCGGTACCAGCAATAAAATTTGAAGATTGTTATGAAGGAGTTGGGTTGAGGAACTCGGCATGATGAAGCCGAGGTGAGAAGGTCGGGTTGTTGAAATTAAAGACCTTGGTCGCATTGGAAAAACGGAAGGGAGAGATTTGTTGGATAATTTTTGTTTTTAGTTGTTTGATACTTTCCATTTTTATTTGATTGATATTTTCTATTTTTTATTTGATTGACCAAATCAAATAATATTTGATAGCTTAGCCCTAGCCCATTGTAAACCCAATTCATCCTATAAATAGATGAGTAAGGGTGGAGGCAAGACACACAGAAATTTGAGAGCCTCAAGTTACAGTCTTGAGTGTCATATTTGAGCGAGCCTGCGTGCTCTGCATTTGAGAGATTCTTAGAGAGTTTGAGTGAAACACTCTAGGTTTCGTTTGAGTGACCACCATTGTTGGAAAGGTTAAGTGTAGCACCACATTGGTGTGTTTTTGATTCATTGTAACCGATTATTGTTATAGTGGATTTTGATATTGGACTAGGTCCCATGAGTTTTTTTTTTCTCACATTGAGGAAGGTTTTCTCATGTAAAACAAATTCTGATTGTCTCTCTCGCTCCCTTTTGATTTTATTTCCGCTTCTGCAATTTGATATTTAAGGGTCTGAGATACCCATCATTTTAATGCCGAAGTCATAACCCCTCGGTTTTGTTTTTTTTGTTTGTTTTTGACAAACCGATAATCGCTGGGTTGGATTAGCCATCGAATGGCCTTGAAATGGTGGTTCTAGAATAACATTGGGAATATAATTAATGCTTCACTTACAACGTTAATCTTATAATTAGAAAATTAATTAAAGAAAATATTTATTTTTTAATTTTGATCCATTGTATAATTTGTCCTCTTTATATTTTTTATTTATTTAGGCAAGGTTAACTATATACACATGCATTGACTATTAGAAATTAAATTAAATATAATTCACACAGTAATGATTTAGTTTTTTAATTATATATATTATTGTATATACTGAAAGATAAAAATTATAAAATTGATATATAATGAAAGATTAATTAATTATCAGTAAGATAAATTGCACCTTGCTATGTAAGAAAACATAAACACTACTAGAAGAACACCCTTTAATGACACGCGTTCTACATTGGTTATGCGCTAATCGTCATCATTGAGTAGGCGGTGGTATTTTTGTAATAATTGAAACTTTCCAAAGACGATTATTGGCTAACCCGTCTTTGTTTATTGACAACTACGACGGTTATAAGACACGTCTTCGTAAGCAATAATTCAAATACGGTTTTTAAGGGAATTTGTTGTTGTCTTCAACATTGAATATCCCTAATTTAAAACCCTAAAATTACTTTGGCCCCTTGCTGTACCGCGATAGTCTGGCCAGGACGTTCAACACTAGCGGCTTCGTGAAGTTCCGCCACCTAGCAAAGATTTCGCGGACGAATAGGAATAAGAGGAGGAAGGGGAGGGAGGCGAGTGAAGAGGTTAAGCGCGTGGCGGAGAACGGGTTTGCTGCGGTTGATGTTGGCGTGGAGGAGTTGCCTGAGGCAAATAAGGTGTTGCCTCTATTTTTCCAGCATTCACTCTTTTATGTTATTTGAGCTGCTTTCTAAAACCTTGATTATGTCTGGATATTATTATCTCCCTCTCCTTCAAATGAGTAAAGGACCATGCAGCTTGAGGTTTTAGCAGGAAACCACTCTCTTGTGACTACAGTAGTTGAGAATGGTATTCGTTTTCAGGTTGACTTAGCAACAACGTATGCTCTTCTTTCCATCCTTGACTAGCTTAGCAGGCTTGCTTTATGAATTGCTCAATTAATGTCATTTTATGAAAATTGTTTGATACAGTCTAGGTCTAGGCATACGTTAATGTAACCATCTAATTATATTTATGTTTGTGTAACACCATGAAGCAAATATATCCTTACCAGATCTGAAATATACATGTAGGCCAGAAACCATGTGATAGGTACCAGCAAGCAAGAAATACTAAATGGAAGGAGTAAAGTATGAAAATATTTGTATCCCAGTGACAGTTCTGAATCAAGGGAATTTGGATTCTGGTAATTGGTAAATTCTCTGTGCAATGGTAGAAAAATGAAAAAAAAAAAAAAAACTCAACACAGTTTTAAGATGTCTCTCCCATTCCAAACTTCATTCCAGCCTACCTTCTACATAGTACACTCCCTTCTTTGGCTTATATTGTCTATCTCCTTAAAAGTTAAAACAAACCCACAACATGCATTCCCCTCATGCTCTGCTGCTGGGTTGGAAGTTAGTTATTCACCCCCCTTGAAAAAACTGATTAGGTGTGATAGAGTGCTTTTAGTTGAATATTTTTCTATTCTTCTTAGCTTATTTGACCTTTCTTGGACCTTTATTTTCCGATTCTAATTCAGTTTTGGGCCTAGGCAAGTAAGTGGACTTAATTGCTAATTGTTGCGTATTTTTGGATTTTTGCTCACTTGATGTATCTGACTTGTGCAGGACCTATATGGTGCTACCGATCTCCAAATGGAGCGTTCTAGGAGTCCCTGGAAAGATAACGAAAAGATCTACAAGTTTGCTAGAAATAGCCCGAGGCCAGTTCTTTCATTTAGAGGGTCATTTTAAGCTTTGAAGTTAGCGTCTCTGCACTTGTAATTTTGGGCTGCGAATTTGACTTTCATGGTTGTAAATAGCAAATAATTAGATTGCTGGGTTTGTTTGTGGTCCATTTTATTTTCAGAACTCAGTCACTACATATATTAGTGACTTTAGTGAAACTTGGGCACCACTCTTTACATTTCAATAAATAAGTTTTATTTTTCATTCCTTTAGTTTTTAGAATCAAACCCTTGTTCTTCATTTTCTCTCTACTGTTCTTCCTTGTTCTTCATTGTTCTTCATTTTCGTTTTGCTATGCTTCCATTCTCGTGCAACCATTTCATGGGGCTTTCACTGATGATGATCATGGAAGGCTAAATCCTCAACCAATCCAAGA
>PYAF01004608.1:151054-165183 GCA_007407185.1 Glycine tomentella
TCATGATTATGAATGCGTTTAGGATTGAAAACGGATTAGGTTATGGATTCATTTCCTAATTTCGAATATTAATCACAGATTAATTGGATGATATTTCAGTTAGGGTTGTGGTTTCAATCAATTTAGGGGTTAAGTCGATTGAGTTGCTTCTAATGAGATTGAATGAACTTTCATGATAGGATTAATTTCTGAGAACAATAATGATTCGAATTGCTTGGTGAGGTGAATTGGATTAATGTTTTAAATTCTGTTTTACATCACTTCTTTTGAATTCTGTTAGTTTCTGTGTTGCTCTTTAATTTTAGTTTACGTTTTTGCAAGTTTTACTTACGCACACAAACTGTTTGATAAAATTCTCCCCTCACTTTATTCGTAAATTGAAGCTAGAACCATATTGATTGTGTCTCTGAGTCGACCTAGGTTAATCCTATGCTACAGAATTAACGTAGTTAAATTGTTTTAGTGCGTGTCGACAACGTGTTTATCAAGGTGCAACACACCTTTTGCCTCTCCTTACACACACCTTAGTGATCTTGGGCCTTGAAGCAACATCTCCATTAAGAAATGTAGATTTTGACTTTATGTTGAAAAGTTTTATAAGGTATTTTCTTAGGCAGGCATGGTCTTTGATGGTCCTATGAATATTGATGGAGTTACCTTATTTTAGCTTCTCTCTCTCTTTCTACTCATGCACACATATAGTTTAGTTTGTTAATATAGTTGTGTATTGATACATTTATATGTGTGTCCATATTATTTCTATTTATATTCAGTATTCCATGTGTTTATTTATTGAATCCAACACTAGATAAGTGGCTTTGACTCCCTAGATCTAGTGTTACAATGAATCAGTTACTGGTTTCTCTTTCTGAGCATATAATATTTATGATACATGTTCTTGTGAAATTTCATTCGATGAATATGTAGTCTAAAATCAAAAGTAAATTAAATATCAATTTTTTTTTCCAAATTTCAATATACACTTCTAGAGGAAATTAGGTGAAAGAATAAATGCAAAAGTATGAATTACCACTTTTGTTTCTCATTTATTTGTGCAAATATTGGAGTTCTAGGCTTGGAAGTGAAAGACAAAGGCTTCTGAGTGGTTTATTAAGAATACTGATCCACTTTTAGATGATGTGAACGAATCGAAAATCTGTGTTTCAAGGAATTAACTTTCACAAATATTTTGGTTTCAGGAGAAAGGTACCAACTATATGGATTGTCATCCTCATAGGATACACTGGTACTACTTGAAAACCAGCTTCCTTTCTCCGTTTATGAAGACATACTCAACTCTGCTAAGCCTGGTATGAAAGTTGATTTTCCCTTTAAAAATGTTGTTGAATACATGGAGGACTTCAATGGCTCTATAAGAGATATCGAGTCTCTCTCATTTCTTAGCATTACTTTTCAGTTTATTCAAAAATACAACTATATTGGCATAAGAGAATGCCCTTATGATAGTCCAAAATACTTCACTGATCTTCTAAGAACTTTTAAGCAACTACCGAAAATTCTTCATGGAAGTTTGAAAGTAGGTTATATGGCTAAACATATCTACCAAGCGCAACATCTGTGGGTGGGAAGTAATGATAGCTGTTGGTTTCTTTGCTGCAGCAGGGTACTTCTTTTTCACAATCTCTTTTTTTCATTTTAAATGTCTGAGAATACAAACACGTACACTTATATCTTTTTTTGTAATTGGGGTGATGTGAAAGGTAGAAGATGCAGACTTGAATGACTGTTAGCAGCATGGCCAGTGAAAAATATAAATCAAGTGTAATTATTTGTTCATTGGTTTTCATTTTTCACTTTTGAAATACCAGATATATTGAAGCTAGATTTATATATTGACATACTACGTACATGCTAATTTAAAAATAATTTATTGGGAGGTTTTGGTATTATTATATTTCTCCACCTCTTTTATATGATTGTGTATAGAGAAGATAGAAGAGAGAAAATGAGAGCAAAGGGATTTGTATTATTGTAGGAGAAAATACAAAGCCACTGAGATCTCTTACAAGATTCAGTTGTAACTAAAAATTAACTAGAGCTATCTGGCAGCTATGTTTTAGTTTGGACTGATAATATCAAATATTTCATCAACACATTATTTTTCACTATCTTTGCTTTCATATCAAATCATCTTACCTATCATACATGCAAAGTATCTATAAGTTATTTTCCTTCGCTTTATCACCATTTTCCAATATTTGCCAAGGCTGTTTCTGATTTCACCACTTTCATGTCAAATTATAAAAGCTACAGGGGTTGTGATAGAAACAGCTTGGGCAGGGGCTGCTTACAACTTGGTGCTTTACATGTTAGCTAGCCATGTGAGCATATGAAAACTTGCATTTACTTAATTGCTCATGTACTTTCACGTTGCCAAATTCTGTTACAAGAGGTGTGGTGAAGACTTCAATAGCAAATTCACTAAGATGAGTTTCTTATAGGACTTGTATTTTGTTGATTCAAATAATTTAAGCCAAGCCAAGCTAAAATGCAGGCATATGTTTTTATATAACTAAAAAGGTTTGCTTTAGTAACAGTAAATTCTTCAGCTACTATTAGATTCTAGAAACTTCAAGTGTAAGCATATATTTGTTAGTCATGCAAAGTTTATTTCAGGATTTTTGTTGGAGAAATAATGTTCGCCATTTTTGTTGCAACCCTTGGATTGGTTCTTTCCGGATTGCTGATTGGTAATATGAAGGTAAGTGCACTTAAATTATCTCTCTTAATTAGCCTACTGCCACTTTGCATATGCCAGTTATTGATTACCAATGCATTCAGTCATGTAGATACCTGGAAATGAATTGTTGAAGATTCATTCTTCAATTGCATTGCACTATCATTACCCTGTTAATAAATTGCTTATTGCTATTGCCAGATGAGTTTATTCTCCTAAGTTCAAGTTGTAATGTTGATATTTCCTCAAATATGTAAGTTTTGGCTTGCCATGCCTAATTACTATTGTCAATGGATTACTCAAAAGAAGAAGCTATTTAGAATGGATTGACTAAACCATCTTTTAAAGCACATATAACCCATGAAAGTATCCTGCAAAAAAGATGAATGTCATGAATTCACAAATCAGTCTCTGCTATTTAGGTGTCCTCACTATCCTGTTACTTGTACTGCATTTCTTTCTTGCATGACATGTTTTGAAAATGCATTAAGGAACACCACCATGTTGATTTGTGTAGTTGTTTTTATTTGTTTGTTGAATGTTGCCTAAATTAGTTCCTTGTAAGCATGGGCGGACGTAGGTTAACGATTGGGAGGGCAGTGCCCCCCCTTAAATTCTCAAGAATAAAATTTTCTTTTATAATAATAAAATAAAGTAAAATAAAAAAATAGTTTAAATGTTTATATAAGAGAAAAAATTGAAAAACATAAAAAAAGAATAATAAAAAGATGAAAAATAAGAAATGAGTGAATGTGGGTATGTATGTTTGTAACTTATATGATACAGTAGTTACACTCTTGTTACTTTTAAGCACCGGTTACATGCTAATTTTGTCAATTGTTTCTCTTTTGAATTGTACATTTTTCACACTTTTGTTATAATAATTTGTTCCTTTAATTTTCTTTACAAAAAAAAAAAAATTGGAGGCGCCGCCTCCGAACCCCTGCCACTAATGTCCCCCCTTATTTTTTTTTCTGGATCCGTCCCTGCTTGTAAGAGTAGTGTTAAAGTGTACATAGAATAGACAACATGTCAATGTTGAAGTTATTGAGAAAAAAATTTAATAGAGTTAAGGAATATGTGATTCACTTCCAAATGTTATTGTTTTTTCAGATCTGCGGTATTCACCAATGTTGCTGTCTCTTTCTCGTGTGAACTTGCAACTTCTGGGTGAAGGACACAATCAAGGTAAACTGTCCATCTTACTCAAGAGTAGAACTTTCCAGCCATAAGGCACTGATATGTTGAATTCAAAATACATGGATTGTTCTTTCCCCTTTCTTCTGCTACTCTAACATCTTTGATTAATTTGATTTCTCTTTCAAAGACTTTACTGCATCTAATTTGATAGGAGGAAAAGGTTAATAAAAACCTTTTTCTATCCTTCAGATGACATGTGTGGTAAACTAGCTGCCTTATATTCTGGGATGTTAGAGTAGCAGAAGAAACTACAACACGATTTTAAACTTATCCATTCAATTATCAAAGGAAGTTGCTCAAGAAATTAACATATAAATGTTCCATGATCTGCACTCAATCAAACCAGTTGCATACTGTTTCACTCTGAATTATGCAATCAAACTAATTGCAACATGATATACACTCAATCCCACAAATAAAAATTCCTGTATTACTCTGAACTTTTGTACACCAATACAAAAACATCTGTAGACAGTTTTAATTCCACAGTGGTTTTAAAACATCTATATGTAACAGCGTTAGATGATTTTAGGAGGAAAAAATAGACAGCGAGAATAAAAGGGTTAAGAAATTGTAACTACATGAATCAAAATGTAATATTTTAAATTATATAGACTAAAAAGAAGGCTAAAGCACCTGAACTCCTGAGCTTGCTTGGGTGAGTGGTGGGATGATAAATGGACTGAGTTGTTGCAACTGTAGGGATAAAAAAATAATTAATTCTTATATATATATATCATGACAAAACCTATCGTTAGATTTCCCTAAAAAGCATTTCATTCTTTCAGATTTCCCTAATAAATAATGTTTGTTATTAATAATGAGAATATCTATTTTATTACTTTTAAAATACATGTTTCATTTGTTTATAATAACGACAATTTTTCACATGTTTTTGTTTTTAAAAACTTAAAATATAATAATGATGTATCATGATTTAAAAAGTGGCTTCATAACTTTTAATTAATTTTCAAATATTGTTTTTAACTTATTTTTCATAATAAAATATTTATTATTAATAATGAGAATATATATTATATTTTATTATTTTTAAAATACATGAATTCGTTTGTTTATATAGAGGCACTTTTTACATTTTTAAAAATCCGTACAACGCCCACTAAAATACTCGCTAGTTGCTAATATCATGTAAGGCCGAAAGCCCGAAAATAAAGAAGCAAAATATATGCATTATTGCATTTGTATAAAATATAAAGAAAAATACATTTGCCACTTAAATTTTTTTTTTTTTGTGGTAATGGGCTAACGGCTTAAACCTTAAATTATCTGGGGAAAAACTTAATACACTTGGCGGAAAACTAATACACCCAGACTTTTTTTAAAATGCACAGTACATTTCCATTCTTGCCCTTGGCATATAATTAGGCTTATACACTATTCATAGCAGGATATTAGGTTGCCGCCGCATACACCCTTTGATTTTCTTCGGAGTGCCGCCGGTCGTCATAGGTTTGGCTCAGTGGGCAGTGGTTTGACCCTACATTGGTTGTTTTCGGTTGATTGGTGGAGGTCTGAGGTAGATATGTGGTTTTCGCGTTTTGTAGGTAGTGTACGGATTGGGTAATTCATATACCCTGTACGGATTGGGTAATCCGTAGAAGGCATACGAATTGCATACTACGGATTACACAATCCGTACAGGGTATACGGATTGGATAATCCGTATACCCTGTACGGATTGTGTAATCCGTACTGTTATTTTTTTCAAAAATTTCAATTCAAATTGATGGAATTTTGAATTAGATGCTTTGTATAATGTAAAATAAATATGTTATTGGTCATTATCTGTTTGAAATTGTTGTGGCTTTATGCTATTAGTGTTGAAATGGAATTGTAGTGTTACTTATTGGTTGGACCTGTACACATTGTTTTTGGTTGGATACTAGCTGGGGGAAGAGTATATGGTGCATGAATAATCATATTTTGGTTAATGGTCATGATGGTTGTGTTGCCTTTGGTAGTGGTGATGATGGTTAGGTCTGTGATTGCTTTGTTTGTTCATTATCCTTTGACCAACCTATGTGTGATAATATTGTTATTAGTTGTGCCTTATATGGTTGGCTTTGGTAATTGTCTTGATGATTCCATCAATGAAGTGGTAGTGGTTGTGTTGATGGTTGGCCCACGACATTTGTCAGAAGACAAAGGCCAGGGGCAACTGTTGTTGACCCTCCGGCTGGAGACTTGCATTTGGGGGCTGGTTTGGATGACGGTGGTGGTCTTGAGGACCAACGTCTGGAGCCTGATATCCCTGCCACAGAGGGGGGAGCTGATGTATTGGAAGGTTATCCAGGTGGGCCACAGGACACGTCAGTTTTGACACAGTTTGCTGAGCACGTCACTCTGCGAGTGTGGGAAGGATAGGTACTTGTTTTATTATTGTATTTGGTTTGATTTTTGAAGTACAAGCCTGACATTGATGTAAAATGATTGTAGAAACGGCCTGAGTTGAAATTGGCGTCCCACAGAAGAAAGGTTCATAAATTTGGGCGGCTTGCACTCGAGATAGAGGGACTGGTGGCTGGTACCGGCTTAGCCCCATTGATTGCATGCTCAGTCAAGACAGGTGACAGAGGTTTGTTGTCGGCTATTGTGGAGAGGTGGCACCCCGAGACGAGCAGCTTTCATCTACCTATGGGGGAGCTCACTATCACCTTGGATGACGTGGCGTCGCTGTTGCATATCCCCATTGAGGGACATTTGTTGTCATACGACATGATCGACGTTGGACAGGGCGTTCACTTGCTTGTTGACTTGCTGGAGGTCACCCCTGAAGATGCTGGGGCGGAGATGCAGCAATGCCATGGGGCATATGTGCGTTTGTCTTGGCTGCGAGACATCTATGCGGTGAAGTGTGAGGAGAGGAGCTGGATTGTAGCAGCCAGAGCCTACTTCATCTTGTTGGGTGCACGCTGTTTGCCAACAAGAGTGCTACACATATCAGTGTGGTGTTCTTGGAGGCCTTTCATGATCTAGAGGATGCAAGAGGATATGCTTGGGGTGTGGCAGCACTTGTTCATATGTATGCTAACCTCAATTATGCATGTCAGCACCATGGCAAGCATCTTGTTGGTTATATCACCTTACTTCAGGTAATGGTTTGACTGTTGTCATTGTGTTTAATATATATAGTTATGTTTTCTGCTGCTACTGATAACAAACTAATGTTGGTATGTTGGCTTATAGTGTTGGATCTATGAACATTTCCCCACTGTGGGAAATGTCACTGCTGTGCAGGATTATCAGGAGTCCCAACCACGAGCCTGTCGGTGGAAGGCTACCCAGGCATTACCTATGATCACCTATCGTAGACGACTAGATAGGTTGGTCATGGAGGATGTGTGTTGGACTCCTTATGTCGATCATCGTCCACATAGAGACTTCGACATCATTTCTCTCTTCTCTGGTCATATTCGGTGCGGATCGGTCATGGTCAGACATCTTCCGGGTAGGGTCCTCAGGCAGTACGGGTATGTTCAGGATATTCCAGACATGCACTTAGCAGACACACCATACACAGATGAGATTGACGAGGCATGGATACAGTTTGGGGATCACTTAGCATCCACCACTGAGGTTGCCCGTCATCCTAGTCAGACAGTGGTGGGATACATGGACTGGTTTTCCCGCGTGTCGCATCCATATATGAGACCCGTTGAGGTTGGTGATCCAGCTAGGCACCCAGTGCCCGAGCCACACATTGTTGAGGACCCTTCGCATGCTGCTACTGATGACCCAGCACCAGATCCACCTATATCGGACGAACCTCGCCATGCATTGGTATGTGCGTCATTGTTGAACTGTTTGTTTTGTAATATATGTACTGTTACAATCGTAACCGTTATTATTTTGACATTGGTTCAGGCTACATTCGATAGGATAGCGTGCGACTTACAGGAGATGATAGAGCTACGCATGGTTACTCCTGGGACTGATGCCTATGCCGCTACTGAGCGTCTACTACGTATAGCTCGTTCGGTGACTGAGGAACGATGTGTCTATCAGCGGCAGAGACGGACGAGGCAGAGGCAGCAGTAGAGATGATTTTGGATGCGTTTTATTTATTATTAGATTTATCGTACCTGTTATTCTACTTCACCATATGTGAACATTATGTTAGTTCGACATTGTACTTCATGTACTTCGACATTATTGTTGTTTTAACATTGTCTATTATATTATGTTTCTTTTGAGTTATCGCTTGTCATAAAAACACGTTTATACAACAACACATGGTATTCATAGTTGAACAAAGCATCAAAGTACATGATTAAACAAGATTCATAATTTGTCAACAATATCAACTTAAATAATACAATTGTAACTAAAGTCCTAAGTCAACATAATCAGTACGCATATGCTGAAGTTGTCTATAAGCTTCTGTTCTATATTGGTAAGGAACTATCCATTGATTTGCAACATTGTAACAATTCCTTGACCATAACAACGCAGGTGGTGGAATAGGACTTCCAGCTTTCAATGCAACCTGAAACCATAACCAACATCAACTTAGGTTAACATTTGTTAAGAGTCTTTGGGCAATAAACTGTGTTCAACAACTTATACCTGAACAAAATGATTTCCAAACACATGTCCAATACAAATTACCCGGTGAACATTGACATCTGCAGGTGGTTGGCTTCTTAAAGGAAATAACGTCATGCTTTGTTTGAGAGACAGAGAAACAAGAACAAGGTTATACCGTGATGCAATGACGTACCCCAGATCGGTGATACCCATCCACTTATCAATTGTTACCTGACATGAAAACCACTTAACTGTATATATAATAATCATGGTTAATGTATAAGTACAAACATAGGAACATAGTACTTACCTTTGACAACCCATCAACAAGTAGGGACCATATCAATTGCTCAAATCTGTCAAAGCCACCAAACAATGGTATGTATTCACCAGACCATTCTGCAAGTTCTTTAAGCAAATGATTGCGATCCAAAGACCTAGATTCTTCATCGTAACCTAGTAAAGCCGCAATAACACGAAATCCACAGTTACCATCAGCTTTAACATCAATAATGTCTACAATGAAATCATGCATGAATGTATGAAACTGATCCAACATCGGTAGGTTGGTCTTTGTATGCCTGTCATAAGCCAAAGATGTTGCAGGATGTTTTGGTGTCGAACAACTATTCTGAACAAAATGTAATTCATCCACATACTCCCAGTAAGATGGATCCCGCTTGGTTGACCTCGCGTGTTGCGAAATTTGTCTCTTTTGGGCACCTTTTGTTTTCACTTTTTCAGGCGGAGGACACATTGAGTTTTTGTCAGGATATGCAATTTCTCTAGGTTTTGTCTTTAAAGTGACCTTCCCACAAAAGTCAAGGTTATTAAAACGCATACATATGGCTTCCATCTCTCCAGTTATGTCCACCTGGCCCTCATCTACACCATGATCTTCAAAACTTAACCTCCGCCAAAACAAATCAACAGCATCAATAGGTATGGCTCCAACAACATACTTAGCTAGCTCACATGCACAAGGTAGTCCATGCGTAGTTCTCATAACACAACCACAACGTTTTTTGCTTTTGCCTGCGTAATGGACTCGCTCATATTCAGCAGCTAATTGGTTTAAAGCATACCTGGACACCATTCCAATCATTCGTTTATACAGTGTTACTTTAAACACATGACCCACCACATGTGTGCTTCTCTCCAATGATGCCCTAATCTCAGTATGTTGCAAGGTCAGCATGTTGTGCATTGCATCCCATACACTACACAGGTCACCTAGGCTATTCTGCAACAGCCTCTTCAATGTCGAATGTGCTGACTCGACCCTGCATTCCAATGGTAACAGTCACAAACTATCCCCTACAACCACAATATAAAAGCAATAACTTTACAAAACTTAAAAGATTTGCTAACCTGTTAGTTGTTGTGTTACCCAAATGCATAAATTGTTTGGTCCAAGCTGTAACAAATTTTTCTTTGTGTGGATTGAGCCATGTGGTTTTCACATAATCAACAAACGCAGGCCATAGAGAACACGCAATGTCAAACTTTGCCATACAATCACCAAATTCATTCTCATTACCACAGTCCACAAGACTTCCCCAGGCTTCCATCACATAGTCCCATGCGTTACTCTGTCGGATAAAAGTTTTACATTTTGCCTTCACATTTTTTTCAATGTGGAACCGACAAAGTAAATTGGTAGACATAGGGAACACAGTCGTAATTGCACTCATCAATGCTAAATCTCTATCAGTGACAATGACTTTTGGGAAAAATTCAGTTTTAATAAACAAGCCTCTAAAACGTTCTAGGTAGGGATGGCAAATGGGCTGTCCCGTAAACAAAATGGGGCTTACCGGCCCGGCCCGCTTTTGCAAAGTGGGCTACAAATGCTAGCCCGCCCCGCTTTAATGCGGGTCAGCGGGCCAGCCTGCATCAAAAATTTAAAAAAAAATACCTATTTCAAAATATGTTAAATATATTTATTTAATTTTAATATTTAATATTTAAATAATATAGGCCCAGTGGGTTGGCCCTCCCCGCCCCGCATTTGGCCCGTAATTTTGCGGGGCGGGCCAGCCCGGCCTGCTTTTTATTTGCGGGTTGATATTATCAACCCAGCCCGCATTTTTTTGCAAGCTAAGGGGGCCGGCCCGACGGGCCAAGCCCATTTTTGCCATCCCTAGTTCTAGGGCCCAAACAACATTGTCTACACGTTCAACTTCTAATAAAGCAAACACAGCTGAGAACGTCATCCCAGTAGGAGTGACACCAACAATGTCCAATAACGGAAGCTTGTACCTGTTTGTTTTGTATGTGCTGTCTACCAGGAAAACAACATTATATGCATTTGTCTTCACTGCATGTGGATGGGTCCAAAATAGGTCACGAATGACATTTTCATCCTTCACTCTATGCCAATGAATGTACATGTCTCGTACAAGAAGCTTCATCAACTGTTGCAATTCAGTATTACCTTCTCTGATACACGTACGATGTGTATATCGTGCATTCATTACTTGCTTCAAGGATGTACAATTATTCGGATTATGCTCTTTCAAAGTAAGGAGAATATTCTTAGGCTTCACGATCGATCGTGTCATATCATGCACTACAACCTTCTCTTCCTCTATCAGTCGACCAGCATACGGGTGTCCACATAATGAGTTTGCCAAACCATGATTATGAGTGCCACATAATAATTTCACCATCCACCCTTCACCTTCCGGTACTGGTTTCGCTCGCAATCTAAACGGACAATTGCATTTTCTCGTGCTAGTCACTGTGGGCACCATGTTTTTATTTAACGCTCTATACTTTCCACTTTCCTCACAACCAATTAAAACAAATGAAGTTCTTCCCTTCTTTCCAGTATACATGTCCGACCTCATTATCATGGCTACAAAATCATTCTCATATGCAACACTTCTAGCCCATTTTAATACTTCCTCACGAGAAGCGAACACCTACACAAATCAATAATAATCAGGATTAAGTTCCATAAATCACTGATTAATAAACAGTAACGAATTTATAAATAATATACATACCTCACAAGTATTGAACGCTGCAGAACAATCGACTGAACCATCAGCTTTTTCAAATGCACTCGGTTCATCTCCGATATCTTCATTCATATCAATTTCTTCAGACATTATAGCATTATACATCCACTCATCGTTGTTCATCTTCACAAATGACAACAAACTTACATAAATCACAACACAAACGGATAATAATCATTAAGAACACAATTTTTAATAATTAAAATCAAATTTTAATAATTAAATTCCATTTTTTTGTAAATTACTGATCAGGCAATCCGTATGGACCATGCGGATTGTGTGATCCGTATGGACCATACGGATCACACAAAGCTAAAAATACGTGCGGATTTACTAATTCTTAGATCCTATATGGATTATCGAATCCGTAAATGCCAAAAAATGCAACTTACCTTCACCGACAGCTGCTCCACCACCGTCTGTCACTCCGACCAACCCAACAGCGTCAAAGGTAACCACCACCAGCTAAAACGACCACAACCAACACCTCCCACTCATAATGCACTGAACGGAAGCTTCAACTCGTTAATGGCAGCAAGAAAAGGTCCTCAGCTTTTGTTATAACCAACGAAGGGTAGTATTGGCATTTTAAAAAAATTCTGGGTGTATTAGTTTTTTACCTGGTGTATTAAGTTTTTCCCAATTATCTATTACGATATATATAGTGATCCTGGTGGACAAGTTTTTTTTTTTTTTTTTTTTATGTGAGCTTTGTTATCATAAATTAATCAGCTCCCTTCATTACTAACTGTACCTCTTTTTTCATGTATCACTTTGTTTTACTAGATGCTGGAGCTGGAGTCACCGGAAGCAAAATGGCTAGGAAAGTTGGGGAAGTTGAGGAGTTTGAATTTAAAGTTGTAGGAGTAAACCATAACCAAGGTGTAAGTTTTTATAGATATCATATTCCTACTTTTGTGACTATTTCATATAAAAATGTAGGAAGCTAAATCAAAGGAGATTAGGTAAAAGCTGTTTTTTGTAATGTCTTAATTAGAATTTGGAAATGTACATTTTATTGTTGCAATAAAAAATAATAATAAGTTTTTAGAGTTACCTTAAGATCAAAATTTTATCCATTAATAGATGGATTGTCAATCGCAGCTACAATTTAATTTTTAATATAAAAATATATTCCAATTAAAATTAATAATATTAAAATAAACTAAAGGATTAAATAAAATAGTCATTAATAAATAGATGATATGATAAAATAAGACGAATATTTTTAAAGAATAATTAAGAACATAATTGAAAAAATTATAATTTTATTGTTATTTTAAAATGTAGTTTTCTAAGACGGTTTTTTAAAGAAAACCGTATTCAAATCCTCTATATTTTTTATTCAAAAAAATCATTCTAAGACGGTTATCCGGAAAACCGTCCTAGAAAATAGACTTCTAAGATGGTTTTTTGGAAAATCGTCTTAGAATATTACATTCTAAGACAGTTATAAGCTAAGAACAGTCTTCGAATGAGACTTTCAAAGACGGTTGTAAGCTATAACTGTCTTAAAATGTGACATTCTAAGACAGTTATTATCTATAATCGTCTTAAAATGCTGTAAAAAATAAAAAATAAAAAAATTCAAAGACGAATTCTAAGACAGTTCTAGGCTAAGAACTGTCTTAGAATGTGACATTCTAAGACGATTCAATAACTGTTTTAAAATGTCTTACCTTTCAACGACGTTGACTACAACAACGATTCTCGAACCGACGTAGAATGGGTCAAATAATCGACGAAAGCGTTTTTTGTGTTGATTCAAGTGAAGCCAAGTATCAAGAATGAAGATCAAGCTTCAAGGTTTTGGACTTTCAAACATGCACAAAAGGATTTGCTCAAAGGAAAGCTTGAAGAATCAATTTGATCATGAGTAAAAGAAAGTATATGATCTGATAATCCATGTGTGTGTGTGTCATGCATCATTCATTTATCTAAGATCATTGAATAAATTGATTAAGTAAAAACAATTGATTAGAAAGGCACTTAGAAAGTTAAGTTTTTGGAAAAATTAAGTAACAAATAAATAATCTATTACAAGAATTGGAACATCGATTATTTTGTTCTTCGTGACCTTTAGAAAACAAAGTATGAACATTGTAATCGATTACATATCTTTTTAATCGATTACTCAGTTTTTTCATGAAATATGGTGTTCTCGGTCTTAATCGATTACATAAGAGTTTAATCGATTACATGCTTGAACATGCATCTTAGGATAATGTATTCTAACTGTCTTAATCGATTACTTCACGGAATAATCGATTATATTGTTCTTTGTCTAAATCCAGAAATGCTTACAATCATTTTAATCGATTACATTAGTTAATTAATCGATTACATTTTTTAAATTGGAAAAAACATGTGCCTCTGGCTTAATCGATTACGAATCAGATTAATCGATTAAATGTCTCGTTCTTGGAACTCTGAACGTTTTACAAGCTTTTTAATCGATTACTATCTTGATTTAATCGATTACAAATGATAAATAATCGATTATTGGAGTGTACTTAATCGATTATTTTCAATTAATTAACAATTATAAATAGAATGTCTGCGACTGAGGTTAAAAAAGAAGAGCTGAGATTTTCGTGTGTATTGAGAAATTATTGTAAACATTCACAAACATTCTGGACATTCATCTGTGATAAATA
>PYAF01004608.1:165283-188328 GCA_007407185.1 Glycine tomentella
ATCTTTTCTTGGCTTTTGATTGTGTAAATCAATTTCTTTGTAATTTGGTAAAAGTATTTCTGTTGTAATTTGTTTCTTTCAAGCATAGAGATAGGGTTTCTCTAGGATTCACCTGAGTAGGGTTCTCAGGGTGAAGGGTTTGTCTCTAAGAATCTAATAGGGTTTTAGATTTCTGAATTTCTTCTAGGGTTGAAGGAAAAAGACTTGTAATATTGCTTGTAAAGATATTATTGCAATAGTGGAACTCCTCTCTAGTGTTGAGTTGGAGAACTGGATGTAGCCTCATAGTGTTTGAGGTGAACCAGTATAAAAATCTGTGTTATCTCTATTCTTTCATATCATTTTCGTATTACTTTGTTTGTGAATCAATATCATTGCTCAGATTTGTAATACTCTGTTTTCTGTTGCTCATAAAAGGGGAAGTTGATTGAAAACTGATTTTGATATTGAAATTTGTTCTGTTTCTGAAAATTGGTTTAATTGTGATAAAAATCCTGTGGTATATAACTCTGATATAAATTTTAATTAGATAAGTTTTCAACCAATTCACCCCCCTCTTGGTTGTTTGAAGTGTTCATTTGTTTTTCATTTTGTAGTAGTGAAATATTAAGTGAAGTTATACCTTTTGAAATACTTTTTATACACGATATTTTTGGTGACCAAAGATCAATAATCGTTCTCGTCCACAATTAATATCTTCAAGCCCATTCTACATGTAACACACGAAACAACAACATAAAGCTTGTTCTCACAACCTGATGATGCCTGGGATTCATTTACTTTGTAATTGTTGAAAGATCATATTTTCATTTAAATAAGCATATAAGCGTATATTTAGGTATGATGTTTAACATTTCATATATGTGTTGTCTCTATGCAAAGAATATAATTTAATTATGCACTTAGCATGGCTTTAATATTAATTAAACAATTATGACAACAAAAATCATAAAAATGATATCATTTAGATCTTATCAAAGACTTCTTTATATATAATATTTGTGGTTACTGTTTATTTTTAGTTGTTGTCATCACATATTAATCACCTTTAAATCAGATTTCTTCTTGATTTTGACACAACAACATATAATTGACCATGAGTAAAAACTGGTCTTGGAAGAAATAAACCTACTACAAAATAGCAAAACAACGACGATTCTAAACCTCTTACGATGATGGTTGTAGAATCGTTGTTGTTGCGCATGTTATTGAAAATCATGACATTCAACGACGGTTGTTAAAACCATCTTCGTATATCCTTTTTTTTGTTACCTGCTTTCGAAGACGTTCTTAAGTCAAAATTGTCTTTGTTTGTTTATATACAAAGAAGGTTTTTGACTTAAAATCGACTTCGCTGATCCTTTTTTTCCTAACATGCATACGAAGACATTTTTCATGTCAAAACCGTGTTTGTTTGATGATATACAAAGACGATTTTTGCCTTAAAACCATCTTCATTGATACCTTTTTTTTTTTCTTAAA
The DNA here is from genome assembly GCA_007407185.1 of Glycine tomentella. Lineage (NCBI taxonomy): Eukaryota > Viridiplantae > Streptophyta > Magnoliopsida > Fabales > Fabaceae > Glycine > Glycine tomentella. Next base: position 166,766 of record PYAF01004608.1, read on the forward strand.
TGTCTACGAAGACGGTTTTTAAGTCGAAACCGTCTTTGTTTGTTGATCTACAAAGATGGTTTTTGCCTTAAAACCGTCTTCGTTGATCCCTTGTTTTTTCTTAAATGCCTACGAAGATGGTTTTTAAGCCAAAACTGTCTTTGTTTGTTTATATACAAAGACAGCTTTTGCCTTAAAACCGTCTTCGTTGATGCTGTTTATTTTTTTTCTTAAAGGCCTACGAAGATGGTTTTTAAGTCAAAACCATCTTTGTTTGTTGATATACAAAGATGGTTTTTTCCTTAAAACCGTCTTCGTTAATCCTTTTTTTTCCCTAAATGCCTATGAAGACGATTTTTAAGTCAAAACTATTTTTGTTTGTTTATATACAAAGACAGTTTTTGCCTTCATTGATCTTGTTTATTTTTTTTTCTTAAATGCCTATGAAGATGGATTTTAAGTCAAAACTGTCTTTCTTTGTTTATATACAAAGACGGTTTTTCCCTTAAAATAGTCTTCGTTGATCCTATTTATTTTCTTTTTCTTAAATGCCTACGAAGACAATTTTTAAGTCAAAACCGTCTTTGTTTGTTTATATACAAAGATGATTTTTGCCTTAAAATCATCTTCGTTAATCATATTTTTTTTCTTAAATGCCTATGAAAACAGTTTGTAAGTCAAAACCATCTTTGTTGGTTTTTATCCAGTTTTTTTTTTAAAAAAATTGTTTTCTCTATTGTATAATGCTACATACCGACTTTGAAAAGACGGTTTTGCCTTAAAATTGTCTTTTTAAAACTAAGATGATTAAACCAAAATTGTCTTCGTTTTGAACATACAAAGACAGTTTTGCATAAACCGACTTTGAAAAGTTCATTTTAATTACAAAAACACCACCGCACAGCAAACAACATCGGTTTCGAGAAAACCGACTTTGAATGTCTGTCTTTAAATGCACCCTTTGTAGTAGTGTCTTATTTATAGTTATATCGAAGCACACAAGTACAAGAAATTGACGTCTTTGGAACTTAATTAGAGTAGTTCAATCAAAAGGGAATAAATTCATTCATGGAATATAGACCTTATAACTAATGTTGGTTCCAATAACAATGATAGCGCCAATAATAGATGTACCAAGATCTTCAACAATTAATAAGCCTAGTTCCATTACATAGTTCAAGAGAAATATTAATATTCCTAAGAAGGATGATAGGACACCTTTTTCTAATACCAACTTATGATCAAGAATACTAGAGCATCTTATGTCATTAACAAATTTAGTTGTTAGCCAATCGGATTGTACACTAATGTCTTCATCAACCTCTAAAACAGAATCAAAACTCAGATACACTCTTTCATCACCAAGAAACATTGAGAGAACATACTCATTAACTGAATTAACAACTTCCAATGTGGATGCCAATATAGCCCTGTCTTTGAAATATTCATTTTCACCAAATTGATCTAACCAATCAATATAAGTGGCAAATGTGTGTTGCGGTTTTGATTGTGTTTGTTACCTTTGTAGTTCATGGTTTGGAAAACTCCCTCTACATATCCTTTTTGCCTCACAAGCCTTCTTAATTTATTCTTGTGCTTGTAGTGCATTCACTAATTATGCCAGAATAATGCTTGTTAAATCGCTTGAGTTCTTCGGAGATGCAATTGTGGCTTCAAATTTTTTAGGTATAGTGACCAAATTTTTTTGAACAATTATGTCATTTGAAAAATCAATACCAAGGAGCCTTACATTGTTGACTATGCCAAGTAGCCTATTAAAGTATTTCTTAATTGTTTATGACTCCTTCATTCTTTGCAACTCAAATTCTCATATCCGATTCAGGTCTTGCATCACTTTCACCTTTCATTTCCATTGTACTCTTACTTCATAAACTCCCAAATCTCATTGGTTGTTTTCAGCGTCACTATTATGATTAACATAGTGGATGATACTGCTCCAAACAAGGCTCCTCTTGCCTTTGACTTTCTTTGTATCCTCTCTTTGTGATTTTTTATTTGAGTAACAGTTGGATTATCCGGTAGGGGTCAAACTTCATAAACATCTTCAACGACTTCCCATAGATCACAAGCATTAAGATAGGTTTTCATTCTAACAACCCAAATGTGGTAATGTTGGCCATCGAATAGTGGGAGTGAAACTGGAATAGATGAACCTGTGTATTCATTCTGGTGAGTGTTTGTGTGTTGGGAGTTTTGGGTAGGCTCACTCAATCTCACATATCCCTCGGATGAGAGCTCTGACATCAATTTGTTATTTTTTGGGTTTATGATATGAAAAAAAAATGCATAGAAAAGTATCAATTATTTTTATTGAAACAGCTCTATATAAAGAGCATAAAGGATAAGTGATACATCCTTATTTGTAGGCATAACAACATAATTTAAAATTTAAAAACAGAATCATAAACTCCTAATATCGTCTAATATTTGAAATGTAAATTTAAAATTAAACTCCTATAAACTAGGAAACATGTTGCAGCTGTTATGGGAACATTTGCAACAATCTAAATAAACACATACAAAAATCTAACTTAATATTTACATCATAGTTAATAAGAATATAGGTAAACACATAGGCAACCCCAAAGTCCGGTTAAAACAACAATAACAGTAGCATAACTCCATACAAAGAGTCATAGAAACAATTGCAACAAGTCAACATCAGTACTCAAAACACAAAAGGACCTAATATCATTGATTGGTTCGACATTGACAGAAGGATCTCAATGCCAAGAGGAATCAAAGAACTTGTCATCTAAAAAAAAAAACAAAAGAAGGAAAACATGCACCAAAAAGGAAAAAATATGGAGTGAGGTTCTAACTAAAGGCAACAATATGTTAAACATAAACAAACACAAGACTTAAATAAACAAATAATCCTAACAGAGTAAATAGATCCATTAATTTATATAACAACATTCATAACTGTCAAATGTAATGGATAGAATGCACATTACAAACTCATCTCCGTGAAGAGTTTTCTAAAAATAGAGTAGCATAATCAGAAGCTCATACTTCACAGCCTAAGCATGCAAACAAGGTTCACCTAATGGGTAAATGATCATTTTTTACCCTTAAATGTGTAAATCGGTGATAATTTAATCCTTGAATGAGCAAAAATTCTAATTGAGTCATTGAATGTGTAAATATGCTAAATTACAAGAACTAAAAATTGTACTTCACCCTAAATTAATAGATTACTTTGACATATAAATGAAAGTTATATAATTTTGTAAGAAAAAAAACCGATGTTGTATAATCACTTTCTACATCATTTATGTAATAAATGATGTAGAATGCCAATTTTTATAAAAAAAAAAATGACCTATTCTCTTTTTTTATCTTCTTGTAATTTTAAAAGACACATTAAAAGCTTAAACAAATAGAGCTCAAGCTTATAAGGAATTAGAACAAAATACAGTTCATAGTAATTATCTTAAACAAAGCAAATTAATCATGTGAGATAATACATTAAAGAATAAGCACCAGAAGGTCCATGACAATTACTAAGCAAAGGCATGCTTGTTCTTAATATCATAGCATCTTATTACTAATGAACAACTTATGAGGGGAAGTACCAAACTTCTACATGACCAACGACATATCTAAATTACAACCTTAACAAAAATATAAAACAAAAAAGTCAAATTAAATTTCTTAATTTCTTAAACTAAATCCATAAAAAATTAAACTGAGTACATATTCAAATGATAGGAAGATTGTGATGATTTTTCATAACATATTATGCACATTAACCAAAGTCATTTAACATGCAATTTTTTTAAAAAAAAAAAAAGTCTCTGAAAAATAAAAAATACCAACCAAAAGGTCCCAGGAGAGCAAACAGCAACAGCTCCGGAACAGGAATATTCTCACCATTTTCACCAAGATATTTAACCTACAAACAATAATTGAATTTAAAAAATGCAGGGCCAAAACACAACTCCACGCATTAGTGAGAATAAGTTAATTGTGAGCAACTTTGCTCTAGTTTTAAGGACAGATAAAATACATACGTATCAATGATCACAAGTATTAAAACAATTTTCAGCATTAAGCCATTATAGAGGTGTTTTAATTTATCAAAACAGACAGTTAGGAAACCAAATGATAGTTTCCCTACCTATAGTGTATGTATTCTTTAATTGGGGGGGGGGGGGGGGGGAGTCTTATGATCTAATCAAGATTATTCGTGAAATAGATCTTAAAATGATTGTAATATCCATATTGGAAATGGGTAGTTTTCGTTCGTCACAGAACTGAAGAATTAAAAATTACCAAGGAAAGCAAGGCAAATTGACAAAGAATGACTCAATCAATTTATGTAAACTAAAATAGTTTGAATATTCAGTGCGAGGTAGAGCATATTTAACAATAAAATAGAGGTCAAAATATGTAGAAGAGAGAAAAGTCATACACTGATACACATCAATTAAGTTAGTTTTTCCTTGGCCCTTGCTATATGTGGCACCTAATGATGTACTTATGAGATTAAATGGAAATTTAAGCGTTTGGATCGGAAAGCCAAATTGAAACTTCAATTAAACTTTACAAAAACTCAAAATAATGCTCAAATTTTCAAGTCACAAAGCCAAAATGTTGCTTCAAAACACTTCAATTAAATTTTTAAAAAATAAAAAATAAAACCATAACATTCGCCAATATATACAAAGCAATGTGTACAACAATGTATACCTCACAAGTTGCCTTAATATTCAAATGCTACCGAAACTTAGGATCAGGAGAGTGATATAGTTCCCTTAAATGCTAGCAAGAAATATGAATTTGTACAATGTACGCAGGCATTTTGAAAACATTATTACAAAAAATAAGCCCTTCAAAACACCTTTTTGTGCACCATATTTACCTAACAAACTATTAAGAGTAAGAAAAATCTAATATGGAAATGAATGCAAGGTTGTAAACTTATGCCTTTATATCCTCCTTTTATCTCGCACATGAACCATAGACTTTATTGACTTGATTGTATCCAAAAATAAAAAAGTGTATCCTTCTGACATAAGCTACTTTCAATATTTTTTCTACACAAAAAGATTCTGAAACAAATTAATATTAAAAGTTAAGGATTAATTTATCTCAATATAACTTGGAACCACACCCCAACGTGAAATTAATGAAAATAATTGTATATAAAGGTTTTTTAAACTACAATTCATTTGTAAGAGTTTGACAGACTTTAGAAAGTAAGAATAAATGAAAAAAGCTAGTTCTCTCACTCCGATTCAGATTCCAATTCCTTGAATTGACGGAGAAGCAATCCCGAAGAATTTAACATGGAAGTAAAGACGAATGAGTTTGGGCAGTTTGACGTCGTTTTGGATGACTCAGATCAACACTTTCTGGGTTCAAATAATGGAAAAAGCTTCAATGATTCAAATAGTAAAGTGTACATAACCATTATGAAAGAGTGGAAAATCCTGGAGCAAAACTTACCCGAATCCATCTACGTGCGTGTCTACGAGCGACGCATTGATCTAATGAGGGCCATCATCGTAGGTACTGCGCAGGCACACCTTACGACGATGGTCTATTCTTCTTCGACACTATGTTCCCCTCTGATTACCCTAAGCACCCTCCAATGCTGCTGTTCGGTTTTCAAGAACAAGAATGTCCAGCAAGTATGTTGGTATTTCGATATAGGATCTTTAGCTCTCTCTGAGGTATTTACGGAAGAAAATACCTCTGGGAATATGATCACTATGCACTTCACTGTTGAAGTAATACTCAACCGATGGTGATGAGGTGTGTGCACAGTGTTAATGGAAAAGATGGTTAAGAGAGCGTGTACCTTTCTTCATGAACGTAATCCTTATTTATAGGTGAGTTACCTTGAGATTATCTGATATTACGCTCCAGTTATCGCAGCTAGAATCTCTCTAACCATTGAAGTCATGATCTTTGTTTGTTGCTTATCTTCCCAGTGACTGTTACGTGTATAATCCGGATCTCGTTAATTATCGATAAGATTTTAAGATATTTGATCCTTAATGGGTCTTTCTGTGATTAACATCAATAGGCCCATACATTGGATCCATAACAGTTGCCCCTTAGTCCAGTCGTTGAGGTCTCTAGGCAGCCAGGATGTATTATTCAGATTAACAACTGCCAGGTTACTCCCGATTGTCTTTGTCCTATCATTGCTCTGTACCGGGTTATCTTTTTACCATACCTCAAATGACTTGACGTGAAATCAAAATAGGGAACGTCTTTTGGGAAATCACACCATTACATCTTGTCATTAGCCGTAACACACCACTCGTGCATTTAATGCCATGTCGCTTCATTACATGCTTCAATCATAACGTTCGAATGGATTTGTCTCTTTTGCCCCCCTACACGTCTGTTCATGCCTGACAGTTACGCAGTAACGACGCTTCGTGCCTTTGACAGTTACTATCTTATAATCCCCTTTTGTCTTTATAAATCACTTCACTTTCATTTGTATCTTCTTCTTTTTGCTTAATATCTCTGCATTTCTCTCTGCATCTTGTGCGCCCTTTCTGTTGCGATTCATCACTTTCGGCTACCGAAACCTTCGAGCAGGTTTTCAAAACCAAGTATCTTCATCAGCAACTTTTTTCTTTCTTTCCTGTTTCCATTGTAGCTTCATTGTAATTTTGTTCTTGCGTCATCCTTTTTTCGTTCTTGACCTTTAGTTTCTGACCTCGTTCTTTTGTTATTCATTCTTGAGTCTTTATTCGTTCTTGAACTTGAGTTTCTGGTTACCCAGATTGCCACTCACTTCTATTAACCCTTCTTGTAAACTCCCTGTTTTCCCCATTTAAAATGAAGCTTTCTCTTGAGGAAGAAGCGAAATTACGCCTGGGTATCGGCTCTTTGGTTTTCCCCCTTCAGAAAAAGAAAGAGAAAAAGTCCTACTTCGCTCACATACTGGTGGGACGTCGAGAACCAAAGTTTCTAAAAACAAATCTTCCTTAGATCAAAACCAGCCTAACTCTAAGTCTTCCTCTGATTGTTCTTTGCCCTTAACTTTGAATCCTTAGTTGTGAAACCCGCCATCATCTTTAGAACATTTGAATCCTATTACTGAATCTTCCTTTGAAACCCACTTCGATCCATGTATCGATTGTGTTATCGAAAGTACCCATTTCTTAAATTCCGACCCGGATTCAATGGCCGATTCAATATTCAAGTGCTATCGTCACAACCCGGTTCTCATCCCAAAACCAAAACCTACCCGACAAAGTAAAATTGTCATACCAAGTAATCCTCTTGGTCTTCCCCTGATTATCGATAGGCCTGAAGACATCATTCTCATCTCGGATGATATCTCACCTCCACCAAACTCTTCATTTCAACCAACCAATATTTCCTCAGGTATGTCACAACTTTACTAATTATTACTTCTTTGACATAGGTATTTATGGACCCACCATTAGAACAAGTTGCGGACAGTCAATCTGCCGAATCACAATCTGATTCTCCTTCTCTAGTCTTAATTTCCAAATTTCCATGGGTGACTCATTAAGTATTGCTCACCTTGTCGGAATTAACCCCCAGGGATGTTGTCGCGATTCCCGTCGAAAACCAAGAGGGGTTCTCCATCTGTCGCCCCAATCCCAACGAGCCAATTTCCTCTTTCTGGGAGGGGAATGACCCTTCTTTTTTCTTCTTCTATAAAGACGTAATCACCCAAATAGGAATCCGGTTTCCACTATCCGATTTCCAAATGCAAATCTTAAATCATCTTCATGTAGCTTCCTCACAAATTCATCCAAATAGTTGGGGATTTATCAAAGCTTTCGAGCATTTTTGTCAATATTTAGAAATCCCCATTACTATTTCCCTTTTCTTTTACTACTTTACTGTGCAAGCTAATAGAATAGGTAAATAGTCCCCAACTAAGAAAGGATGGACTTCTATCCGGGGTCATAATAATCATAAACTCTTTAACGTATACACCGATTCCTTCAAAAATTTCAAAAACAAATATTTTAAAGTTGTTGTCGAGCCCGACAAACAACCTTTTTCCTTTATTCACCTGAATCCCGGGACGTAGAGTGGAAATTTTCGCTCTATTGGACCCGTACTCATCATGAGTTTCCTCCCTCTTCCTACCGTTTCGAGGAAATGAGTTTATCGGTTTCTGACGCTAACTCAATAGCTCGGATAAATGCATATGAAGAAGCTCACAACTAGCCTAGTGTCACTTCATTTATCCGTCAACTTCGATCCGGGGTTTCCGCACTCTCGAGTATAGACGTGTCTACATTAATTTGTTATATCAGACTTTTCCCTTTCTAATTGTCTATTTTTGTTTTGTAGCTTTTGACATGGAGCAACAATCAGCCTCCTCTTCTGTTCCACAAAAACGTGGATCCTCTATGCCGGGCTCGAATGCCGAAGCTGCTGCCATAGCCAAATGCCACCTTGCGCCTTCCAACCCGGGTGCAAAATAGGATAAACAAACGACGGCTAAGTCAGCAGCCACTCGTGCCGTCGTTCCATCCCGACCTCCCCCCAGCTTCCTTACCGCTTTAAACACGGTAAAAAACAAAAAGTGGAAGCACTCGGAGTCTCAAGTGGAGCCAACCTCTCATAATAGCCCGACCCCCGAGATCCAAACTGGCACAGTCGTGACCGATGTGCTAAGCCTGGTCCCTCCTTCAGAACCGGCTTCAGACATTGCTCCCTCTGTTGAAACCAGGTTTCTAGCTGGATACCTTTGGGAGAAAGGTATTGATGAAGAGATTTTTCGCTCCCTTCGAGTTCCCAACCGCTTTACACATTCGAGCTGCCTCTTAGATGCCGACTTGCAAGAGCTCCACACTATAGAACTAAATGCCTTCAGGTGCGCATCCCTGGTTCTTAGTGTGGCCATCCTGAAGAGCCAATATAATAGAACAAATGATGAGCCTCAAGTGGCCCGAGAGGAAACCCAGAAGACCCACGAAGAATTGCTTGCAACTTCTACTAAAGCAATTGCTGACGTAGAAGCTGTCCGAGCCAAGCTTCGTGCAACGCAGGACGATGCTACTGCCCTTCGTGCCGAGCTCCGTAGAGCAGAAGAAGAAGCTGAGAAGACTCAGTCTGCTCTGAATGATGCTCGAACTAGGAATGTCACTCTATCCAAAAATTTTGACAATTTGAATTCACAATTCATTAAGTTGCAGGGCACTCTCAAACAAACTGAGGCAAACCTAGGGAAAACCCGAGGGAAGCTAACGATGGCCGAGGCGGATGCCGCCTGCGTGAGGGGGGGAGCTGTCGGCAGCGGTGGAAGGGTCTTTCATCAATACCTTGGAGCAGATTCGTACTGTGAATCCTAGGGTTGATCTGAACATTGCAGGGATGCACTTTAAAGCTTATGTTAGTGACGGAAAAATAATCTCTCCTCCTTCTCCTTCAACGACGCAGGTGGAAGAAGATTGTGGGGAAGGGGAGAGTGACCCTGCTGACCAAGCTGTTAACCAAGCCCAATCCTGGGATGCACAATGAATGAAGGGTCGGGATGCCGGTTTTATCTTGTAATTTTATTTCACTTATTTGGGGCTTTTGGTCCACATTCAAATTTATATCAAACATTGTCGAGCTCGTTCTTGGTTTTTTTCAAAATAACGCTTGAAAATAATTGCAAATTGTTCTTCATAATTCTTTTACTAAAAAAAATGAATACGTACTATATTGGATTTTATTGTATGACTTGGCCAATCAAAAATATTTCTCACAACCTGCATGAATATTCATCTGGTTTTCACAACCAGATATTTTATTTGGACAATAATTGTCTTTACCACTTGTTCCGAGCTGTCACCCTGGAGCTTAATCTTGACACAGATCAACTTGCTATATATAAAAACTATTGATTTTTTAACCAAATATTTCTATATTTTAACCTGATCAGGGTTTACATAGCATATTTCTCTTGTGCCATGATAATAATTTTGATGCATCATACACACAAAAGTTTTTACTAAATTAGTATATTGTCCCGTGCAACAGAAAATCACAACCTTGTGACAACACAGTAAAGGTAACGATGCTTTATTCATAAAATGTTATAACACAATTCATGATCTCAATGAAAGAGACACAACATGATATCCGGGTTATGACTTATCACATGCCAGCTCATGGCCTCAATAAAAGAGAAACAACATGATCTCTGAGCTATAACTTATAGATTTAATATGTCGCTGAAATTACAGCTTGAACCGAGTAATAACTCGTAAGAAACATTGAAGTCGGATTTAACTGTAGTATACTTTGATTTTATCGGTGTTCCAAGTTCATTTTACAAGCTTTCCCTCAAGGGTTTCCAACACATAGGTTCCCTGACCGAGTTTCTCTAGAACCCGATAAGGTCCTTCCCAATTGGCAGCTAGCTTTCCATCTTTGGCATTTTTGTTGCCAATATCTGCTCGTCGAAGCACTAAGTCACCCTTGTTGAAAGTTCGAAGGTTTACCCTCTTGTTGTATTTGGCAGTAATGAGCTGTTTTGCCGCTAAATCTCGATAATGCGCACCGACCCAGACTTCATTCGCCAAATTCAGCTCGATCGCCAAAGCTTCGCTATTCTGGTCTTCACCCTCCTGCAAAACCTTCTTTCTGCGCCAACATGGATGGCCGATTTCGACTGGAATCATAGCCTCACAACCATACGCCATTCTAAATGGGGTTTCATTAATGGATGTTTGGACAATAGTCCTGTAACCCCATAGACCATAATACAATTGTTCTACCCAACCGAACTCGACTTCGTGCATCCGCTTTTTTAATCCATCAACAATCACTTTATTTGCAGCTTCAGCCTGCCCGTTAGACTGTGGGTGTTCCACAAAAGCAAAGTGGTGCTTGATATGGACTCGTCCATCATTTCTTGGAACCTCTTGTCAATGAACTGAGTGTTGTTATCTATCACGATTTTGCTTGGCATTCCAAACCTGGAAACGATATTTCTTTCAAAAAAATTTTGCACCCGAACTGATGTTATAGTAGAAGTAGGTTTCGCTTCTACCCACTTGGTGAAATAATCTACTGTAACTATCAACAACTTCAACTTCCCTTCAGCTGCCTTGAATGGTCCCAACAGATCCATTCCCACTTAAAAAAGGCCCACGGAGCCAAGATAGATTTTAATTCAGCTGGTGGGGGCCATATTATATTTGCATGCTTTTGACAACTGTTGCATCTTTTCACATGATTTACGGAATCAGCTTCCATCGTCAGCCAGTAATACCTGCCCAAAGGGCTTTCCTTGCTAGAGCCTTGGCTCCCATATGTTGGCCATTAGTTCCCTCATGTATCTCAGTCAACATGTAGTCCACTTTGTCCAGGTTCAAACAAACCAACATCGGAGTATGCAAACCTTTGCGGTACAATTCATCTTCCACAATTATGTACATGACCGTATCACGCACTAATTTCTTGGCTTCTACCACATCGTCTGGCAAGATGCCTCGTTCCAAGTATTCAATCATAGGTTTCCTCCAATCTTCAACTGCCAAGATCATCATTACATAACTCGATTCGGAGACTTCTTGCTGAACGACAGTCCTATGGTTTCCCGAACTTTTCGTGCTTTCTAACTTTGACAAAACATCGGCTCTGGAATTTTCCCCTCTAGCAATGTGGCTGACAACGACTTCATCAAATTTGTGCATGATCTCTTTAACCCTACTCAAGTATTTGGCCAATAATGGCCCTTTGACTTGATACCGTCCCTCAACCTCTGCTGAAACTAGCTGAGAATCAGTAAACACCTTCAGCTTTTTTGCTTCGTGCTCTTTTGCCTGTGATAACCCGACTATTAGTGCTTCATACTCAGCTTGATTATTCGATGTCGGGAAGTTTAAATAGAGGGATTGCTTAATGGCTACTCCTTTAGGGTTTTCAACTATGACCTCGGCTCCACTTCCTTTGGCATTAGACGATCCATCAACATACACTTTCCACCTGTCCTCTGTTTCTCCATTAGTCGGGGTTAACTCCATGACGAAATCAGCCAACACTTGTGATTTTATAGCGTGTCGGGCTTCATATGCCAAATCAAACTCCAACAATTGTATTGCCCAATTAGTCATTCTTCCAGCCAAGTCCAGCTTATGTAACACTTGCCGAATTGGCTGATTAGTTCTGACATTGATTGTATGGGCTTGGAAGTACGGACGAAGCCTCTTGGCTGCTACTTATAAAGCAAAAGCTACTTTTTCTAACTTTTGGTATCTTCGTTCGAAATTTCTGAGAGCTCGGGTTACAAAATAAACTGGCATTTGTACTTTTTCTATTTCTCTCACCAATATTGCACTAACTGCCTCATCTCCCATGGATAAATACAGTACTAGTACTTCTTTGATTTTTGGTTTCGACAATACAGGTGAAGAGGCAAAACATGTCTTTATCTCCTTGAACGTCGCCTCGCAATCCGATTTCCATTCTACTGTAGCTTTTTTTTTAAGCAATTTGAAAAAAGGAAGTGCTTTTTCTGCTGATTTTGGGAGAAACCGCGTCAAAGTCACCAATCTTCCTGTCAATTGCTGAATCTCTCTCTTGTTCTCGGGGAAATTCATATCCAACACAGCCTTACACTTGTCCGAGTTCACTTCTATTCCTCTATGGGTTAACATGATCCCCAAGAATTTACTAGTCAAGACACTGAACACACATTTGATCGGGTTCAGTCGAATGTTATACTCCCTCGATCTTCTGAATGTCTCTTCTAAATCTTGTATACGATCATTCATATTGATTGTCTTTACAATCATATCATCTATGTAGACTTCAATATTCTGGCTAAGTTGGTGCTCAAATACCTTGTTCATCATCCTCTGATACGTGGCCCCCACATTTTTCAATCCAAAAGGCATAACATTATAATAATAATTTTCCTTTTCACCAATAAAAGCCATTTTTTCTTGGTCACCCGGATACATAGCTATCTGATTATAACCTGAGTAAGCATCCATAAAAGATAACAACTGGAATTCGAATGAGTTATCCACCAGTTGATCGATATTGGGCATTGGATACGAATCTTTGGGGCACATTTTATTTAAGTCAGTATAATCTGTGCATACCCGTCATTTGCCATTAGATTTCCTGACCATCACTACATTAGACAACCATGTTGTATATTGGATTTCTCGTATAAACTCGACATCCAACAGCTCTTTAATGTGTTCTTCCAATGATTTTCTTCTTTCCGGCCCGAGCTTCCTATTTTTCTATGTGGCAGGCTTTGATCCGAGATATATTGCCAACTTATGACAACAAAAGTTAGGATCTATTCCCAGAATTTTCGACGCTCCAGGCAAAAATGTCCTGGTTATTTTTAAGGCACTCAACCAACTTGGCTTTAGTAGCCAAGTCGACCGTGTTGCCGATCTTGGTGATTTTCCAAGGCTGATCTCCTATTTGCAAGTTTACCAGGTCTTCTGCGGGCTCCGATCTTCCTTCCTCAGCATCTTCTCTCATATCTAGCTCAACCATATTCACTAGTTTTCCCGGTTGTCGTTCTTCCATTTTCCTTTCGTTTGGGTTCCCTTGCCGTATCCGAGGTGGTGAGGATGGGCCACCTTCGCTCTCCCTAACTGTGTTATAATAACACTGTTGGGATTCCTTCTAGTCTCCACAAATTGTCACCACCTTATCTCTGTTGCCCACCATTTTCAGCTTTTAATGTTTAGTAGATATCAACATGTCCCACTTGTGGATAGTTGGTCTACCTATGATAACAATATATGGTGAAGGGAAATCAGCCACAAGAAACGTGACATGTTCTGACTTGAATGCTTCCTTCGTACCCAAAGTCATCCAAAGGTCAATAGAAACTTTAGGATTAGTGTTCTCCCCATTGAATCCAATCAACTTGGTTTTACATGGCTTCAAATCCTCCTCATCAAGGTTCATCTTTTTAAATGCGCTCCAGAGAATAATATCTGTTGAGCTGCCATTATCTACAAACATCCGTTTGACTCGGCAATTAACCAAGGTTTCGGTAATTACCAAGCCATCTTCATGATCGGGCACCACATCTCTCATATCTTCCTCTGTGAAATAGAGCACGGGAGGCTTTATCCTGTTACTCTTGGCTTTAAACTTGGGTTGTTCCCTTACTAAAAGAACCTCTAAGAGATACTTCCTTCTTTGGTTGGCAGTATCCCCTCCTCCTCCCAAAGCTCCAGAGATGACATTACAAATGAACTCGGGCTCTACAAACTCATCATCATTATCACTCTGCTTTTTTCTTTTATCTCCTTTCTCTCTTCTGGGTTGAATTTCATTTTGATCCCCGCACTTACGCTTGTTCTGACGACCCTAGGTCTTTATCACATATTGTCTAAATTTTCCTTCTCAGATAATAGGGTGCATTTATGACTATAGGGTGTAGATAGCATTATATGCATTACTTCAAAGTGGGCTAGGCCCAACTACTGTGGGGTGTGCAGTTATGAAAAAGTAGGTGCCAACAGCAATATATGTTTTGTTATGAAAAGGTTGGTGTACATAGTAAATATATTTTGTTAGCCCACAAAATTAAAGTGTGTAGTTATTAAAACGTAGGTGTAAAAAGCATTATGAAACTTGTTTCTGAATGGGTCAGGCCCAATTGGTAAAAGGGTGAACTTATTAAAAGTGTGGGGTGCAAAAAGTAAAAGTAAGTTTTTTTTATAGTTAGGGTTGGAACCGGGTCGGGGTGACCCGACCCAACCCGCACTTAGTAGCTAGGCACAACAGCCACCAGCGTGAGAAAGAGGGTTTGAGCCTCCATGCCACCACCGATGAGGGGAACCAGCAACGTGGGTTGGGCACTGCAGTGGCGGAGCCAATGGTGGTACATGGTGGCACGCTGGTGGAGGTGTGGTGGTGGGCCGCGGTGGTGACCAGAGAAAAAACAAAAAAGAAAAAGAAAAGGGAAGAAAAGAAAACAAAGAACAAGCATGGTGGTGATGGAGGAGTCACAATGGTTGTGGTGGTGGCAGGAGCTGGCGCGGTGGTGGTAAAAAATGAAAAGGAGGAGAAGAGATGGAAGGGAAGAAAGAAAGGAGAAAAGAAAAGAGAGGAAGTTGAGAGAATAGAGATTACCTGAGAGACCCCTCTCCTCCTCCTCTGGTCCTAGTGGCAAATGGCGCCACCGGATTGACCAATCCTTGTGCTCCGAGATCCGTGCCCCTCTTATCTCTTCAACCTTCTCTCTGCCATTAATTCTCTCCCCCCTTTCCTCATTTGTGCCTTGTGCCTTTTTTATCTGCTACTATTTTTCTAAGACCTAATGGGCCTAGTGTTTTTTTCCTTTTTGCTATCTTCTTCTTCTTGTTTTTTTTTTACTATTATTATTTTATTTCTTTTCTTTTATATATTATTATTATTATTATTATTTCTTTTTTTCTTTTTACTGTAATATATTTATTTATTTATTTTTGTTATCCTCTTTTTCTCTTTTTTTTATACTTGTTATTATTATTTTTTTTACCCGGACATAATTAGGGTATGACATCTATGACAAGAAATAGAATGTTTCTGCTAAATATTCAACAAGACATTGCAAATTGTCTCAAAGTTTGCTATAAGGATGCATCCTGATTGTGGCATCTACGATCTGGACACCTCAACTTTGGTGGTCTTGAGCTTCTATAAAAGAAGGAGAGGGTGAGAGGATTGCCTTCCATCAGTCAACCTAACCATATATGTGAAGGATGCTTACATGGGAAGCAATGTCGAAAGAGCTTTTTGAAGGAGTCTTCGTCAAGAGCCAACAAGCCGCTCAAGCTTATACATACAGACGTTTGTGGACCATTAAAGCCAAGCTCACTCGATAAGAGTAATTACTTTCTTCTCTTCATATATGATTTTTCAAGGAAGACATAGGTGTATTTCCTAAAGCAAAAATCGAAGGTGTTCGTAGTCTTCAAGAAGTTCAAGGCAAGTGTGGAGAAAGAAAGTGGACACGAGATCAAAGCCATGAGATCCAATAGAGGTGGAGAGTTCACTTCCAAAGAATTCCAAGAATTTTGCGATCATAATGAAATCCGAAGGCCTTTAACCGTCCCTAGAAGCCCACAACTAAATGGAGTAGCTGAAAGAAAGAATAGAACCATTCTCAACATGGCAAGGAGTATGCTCAAGAATAAGAAGATGCCAAGGGAGTTTTGGGTTGAAGTCGTGGCAACTGCTATTTACCTTTTAAATCGTTTGCCAACAAGAAGTGTGTGGGGAAAGACACCACAAGAAGCATGGAGTGGAAGAAAGCCTGGGATCTCCCACCTGAAATTGTTTGGAAGCATAGCCTACGCACACATCCATGATGAGAAGAGGTCAAAGCTTGATGACAAAAGTGAGAAGCTCATCTTCATCGGGTATAATTCTAACTCAAAAGGCTATAAACTTTACAATCCTAACAATGGAAAGACCATCATTAGTTGAGATGTGAAGTTCAATGAAGAGGAAGAATGGAATTGGGGTCTACATGATGATAACTACAACTTACTTCCCAACTTGATGGAGGACGAAGAAATGGAGCAAGAAAGACAAGAGACTGTTACTTTCCCAACTTCACCGACCGCAAGTCAACAAGAAGAACCATTTTCAGCTGGAAGTTCAAGCGAAAAAGTACCACAGTTTAGGAGCTTGCAAGAACTTTATGAGCTAACGAAGAATCAAGATAATCTCACTTTGTTTTGTCTCTTTGCTGATTGTGAGCCAATGAGTTTTCAAGAAGCTGTCCAAAGCAAGAAGTGGAGAGATGCAATGGATGAAGAAATCAAAGCGATTGACAAGAATAAAACGTAGGAGTTAACCTCACTTCCAAAAGGGCATAAGGCGATTGGTGTGAAGTAGGTCTACAAAGCTAAAAAGAATGTCTTGGGAGAAGTTGAAAGATACAAAGCGCGATTGGTGGCAAAAGGCTATAGTCAACGAGCAGGAATCGATTATGAGAAGGTATTTTCTCTTGTTGCTCACTTCGAAACTATTAGACTAATTATTTCTTTAGCAGTACAAAATAAGT
Organism: Glycine tomentella; assembly: GCA_007407185.1. Taxonomy (NCBI): domain Eukaryota; kingdom Viridiplantae; phylum Streptophyta; class Magnoliopsida; order Fabales; family Fabaceae; genus Glycine; species Glycine tomentella. The sequence goes on from PYAF01004608.1 coordinate 183,753, forward strand.
GGAGCATACACCAAATGGACGTAAAGTCAGCATTTTTGAATAGAGTACTTGAAGAAGTGTACATCAAACAACTAAATGGGTATGAAGTCAAAGGACAAGAATATAAGGTATTGAAGTTGAAGAAGGCACTCTATGAGCTAAAGCAAGCACCCAGAGCTTGGAATAGTCGAATAGACAAGTACTTCCAAGAGAACGATTTCATCAAATGCCCTTATGAGCATGCACTTTATGTTAAGCTCAAAGATGGAGATATTTTGATCGTGTGCTTGTACGTGGATGATCTAGTCTTCACAGGAAATAATCCAAGGATGTTCGAAGATTTCAAGAAAGAAGAAGGCGTTTTCATAACTCAAGAAGGTTATGCAAGGGAGATACTGAAAAAATTCAAGATGGACGATTGCAAGCCTATCAACACCCCAATAGAATGTGGAGTTAAGTTGTCCAAGTATGGTAAAGGAGAGGATGTTGATCCTACTTTCTTCAAAAGCTTAGTTGAAAGTTTGCGCTACTTGACATGCACTAGACCTGACATCCTTTTTGCTGTTGGATTCATTAGTCGCTACATGTTGTCTCCAACTACCACACACTTGAAAGCTGTAAAGAGAATCCTTTGCTACATTAAAGGTACTATCGACTTTGACTTTTTTACTCATCCTCTAATGAATATAAACTTGTTGGATATAGTGATAGCGATTGGGCTGGAGACATGGATGATAGAAAAGGCACAACTGGATTTGTGTTCTTCATGGGAGATATTGCTTTCACATGGATGTCGAAACGACCTATTGTTACTTTGTCTACTTGTGAAGTTGAGTATGTCGCAGCAACATCGTGTGTCTGTCATGCTATTTGGCTCAGGAATTTGCTGAAGGAGTTGAATATGCAACAAGAGGAGCCAACAAATATTTATGTTGACAACAGATCTGCAATAGCATTAGCAAAAAAATCCTGTCTTCCATGACAGAAGCAAGCATATTGATACACGCTATCATTATATAAGGGAATGCATTGCAAGAAAGGAGGTGCATATAAAGTATGTGAAGTCTCAAGAACAAGCTACAGATATCTTCACCAAGCCACTCAAGAATGAAGACCATGTCAAGATGAGAAGATTACTTAGAGTTACAAAATCAAGTTTAAGGGGGGTGTTGAATATTAAACTTAATTTAGTTTTTTGATCCATTGGGCTTAATTGTTAAAAGGCCCAATATCTAGAAATATCCAAGAAGTGTGTATTCCAAATTCTAGAGTAATCTACTCTAGATTGCTCCATAGAAATATCTAGAATAGTTTAACCTAGAAACTACCATGGAAATATCTAAGCTAAGAAAATTATGGAGAATTCTAGAGAATGAATTATAGCCACTAGTTAAGAGTTGTGTTGGCACAATCCTAGTCATTAGTTAAGGAGGTATCACTAGTATAAATAGGAGTCATATCCACCATCTTGTACAAAGTCAAAAAAAAAAAAACACAATTGTGTAGTTATAAAAGTGCTCTCTTTTTTCGAATCTTTCTAAAACCTTTTCTTTCTCAAATATCCTCCTTCAAACAATGCGAAGGTCATATGTGAATCAGATCCCAGATCACTCCCAATCATTAGAGCTCCCAAGGTTAGTTTGGTGATCATATGGTTAATTCTTTGTTATAGAGTTGCCTATATCTTTGTAATTACTATTTAAATTTTTCTTGCACTATGTTCTGAATTGGAATGGATTTGATTTAGAAACCAATTCCTATGCTTGAAATTCCTTACAAAATATTGTTAGCATTGATTTACAAATCCATTTCCGTGTTTGGAACACCATAGAAAGATGAATGAAATTCATTTTATTTCAATGATTTTACTTTATTACCCATACTTGGAATAGGTAAAATGGGTAAACTAATGAAGGCAAAATTGATGATCAAATATTTAACATTAGATTTAGAATTAAATCAAATTTACACAAATATAACCAAATTTTAGAGGTTTTCTACATGCATGCATAAATAAAGAAAATTCCAGAAGCATGTGGCTGCAAGCATATATACCTGACACTTCTTTTAAAGTTGTAACATTGTTATGTTTGTTATAAATGTCGAATGTACTTGGAGATCTAGTGGAAAGTATTGCCGGGGCCATACTAATTGATGCCAAGTTCAGTCTTGACCAAGTTTAGAAGGTTTTCTATCCCCTATTATCTCCCATTCTTACTCCTTATAAACTTGAATTGCCTCCATTTCGTGAATTATGTAAAAACTCTTAATTCTGGAAATGCTTTCCTTTTTCATTCGTAATTTTTCTTCTCAACCAGAGTATTTATATACAAAATATCTGCATATGAAGCTAAAGATAGAACCAAATAATCCTCTAACAACTTCCTAACAAACTATTTTTCACAATAAATTTCTAAACAGATAATTTGTTATACACAGTTGTATTTTAAATTCAAAAATTTCTTAATCTAACAAATTAAATGAATTGTGTGATTCAATCGGGTATTTTGTAAAAGTAAAAGAAAATTGTCAAAACAAGGGATACATGGCGCATGTTGAGGTTAGTGTACAGCTGCCAAATGTTCTACTGGTTCGCGAAGGAATGGGGCCAAATAAAAAAACTGGAAAAGGTGAAGCGGCTCTTCTTTTGTTGAAGGAACTTGAGGTAATTTCTTGTTCTTTTACGATTGTTTTCTGGAATTTTCTTAATCAATGTCGTGAATAGTTTATTTAGTGAGGATGTTTCTTTTGAGAACTCCCAGAGCCTTCTTTCTTTTGATGAATAAGAAGCTAGTAAATGCTTCTAGTGAAAACATAATCATTTTGTTTTTTTCTGATAATAAAGCATGGATGGTTTATGCTAGAAAAGCAATAACGCTTGAAAATACTTCAGCAAACTACAGAAATATACTCTTCTGAACATATAAAACGGAGATAAATAAACTTTCCCAATGAAAACATATGGTGGACCAAGCTAACAAATGGCTAGCAGTAGTGTCTACTTTTGCACTAAATACAAGGTGAATCAGATTTTTTTCTCACATCAAATGTTGTCCAGTCCACCTTACCAGAACAGCTTCAACCAAAATGAAAAAGTTTATTTTTGAAGTGATTTTAATTTTTTTTATAAGGAAATTGATTTGTAAAGTTGATTAGATAATTAATGTTCATTTTTATACTGCTTTCCTTTTCTGTATATTTTTGTTGACCACTTGGCTTTTACTTGTGATACTACAGAAGTGGGGAATTCAACGTGGTAATACATCCAAGGGAAAAAGAGATAATCCTAATCGTATCTCTGTTTCATCACCATACAAAAGACCCAGATTGGATGAAACTAACTTAACACCTCTCAAAGACTCTTCCAATGACTTTCAGAGTTGAAATTCCAGGTCAATTTGCTGCATTGATTTTTCTTCCATGTTTGATAGCAAGTCTTGTCTTTCCACTGTCCACGCGTTTTAGAGTTGTTAGAAGAAACAGACAAATTAAAGAAAATCGAAGTGATATGTTGTTTATTTCCATCCCTTATCACCCAATTGTCTTGTTCTTATGCTCCGTTTTACCCACGCACATAATTTGTGGATTTTAAGTTTTTATGACGATTGGAAAAATATCACTTTTTATGAAGAATGTGTCTGCCACGCTATTTCGCTAAAAAATTTGCTAAAAAGAAACTAACCAATATTTATGTTGACAACAAATCTACAATAATATTAATAAAGAATCCAATCTTTTATGACAGAAAGCGTATTAATACACTTTATCATTATATAAGGGAATGCATCGCAAGGAAGGAAGTATATATAAAGTACTGAAGTCTCAAGAACAATGTAAACTATAGATATCCTCATCAAGTCACTAAAAAATGAAGACTTTCTCAAGATGAGAAGATTGTTTGGAGTTACAAAAAAAATCAAGTTTGAAGGGGTGTTGAATAATAAAAGACTTGTTTTAGGTCTATTGAACTTAGTTGTTAAATGACTCAATATCTAGAAATATCCAAGAGATGTTTAGGGCTTCTGCTTCCTACACCATTCATTTTTCTACTACACCATTTTCGTAACAGTGGAATTCCCAAAATATCTTTCGTTATTTTACGCGTTTTGCTTCATACATATCCGCATATAATTTGTAGTTCATTAATTATTTACATATAATTTTATAAATTATTTAATAAACATATAATTATTACCATCAATGTGGGTTATCTTCTCTCTACTTATTTATAAATTATTTCTTAACATTATATGTTACAAAACAAAATTTATAGATAAATGTGCATGTTTGATAAATTAAACTATAAATTAATTATTAGATCAAAATTATTTATTATAAAATTTATTATGTAAAATTATATGTGTATTAAATATACATTAAAAATTTTAATGTTATATGTATTGTAACACCCCGTAGGCCTCCGACGTGTTATCATTAATAATATCAAATTAGCGTATAAAATATCAAATATACAGTTCAGCAGAAACATAGGATCGTTTTCTTGATACATTATGTATGGAAACACATAATAGAACCATAACATCACGCCCCTGCTGATCCAGTTTATCAAACTCAACATAATAAGACAGATAACAAA
>PYAF01004608.1:197109-218904 GCA_007407185.1 Glycine tomentella
CTGTTCTGATAGTACCAATTTAACATAAGCAATAGTTTTGGTTACCATGGTAAAGAATTTCAGGATCTATAGGATTATCATGCTATTGTCATATCTGCTAGGTGCTTTGGATGATAACAATTAGAAATATTACTTGTGTGTAGAGGAAATTAAAATGGCTTAGTAGTAATAATAGATGCTCTGTGTTGAAGTGTTGCTCATCTAAAAATAGTGCAAAATAATGTAACAATTGAAATAATGTTGAATTCTTAATTAGCATGGGAATTTTGTGTACTCAGGTAGAGGAGCAAGACTTTTAAAAAAAAAAAAACACTAATCTAAGACGGTCATTAAGAATAACTGTCTTAGATTAGTGTATTTTTTTTTTAAAAAAATAACTCTTCTAAGACGGTTATTAGGGAGACCGTCTTAGAATGTGAAAATTCAAAGACGGGTTATTAGGAAAACCGTCTTAGAATGTAAAGATTCAAAGACGGTTATCCATAATAACCGTCTTAGACCGTCTTAGATCAGTTTATTTTTTAAAAAAATTACACTAATCTAAGACGGTTATTACTATAACCGTCTTAGAAATTTCAGCCTATAAACACGGTTGTAATATAACCGTCGTAGAAAGCGACGACTTTCAACGACACACGATACAACGACGGTCCTACAATCGTCTTAGAATAGCCTATACAACCGACGTAGAAGGCTCCGGTTGTAGTAGTGCCAGTCTCCCTTCGCCCCAAACCAACCACAGTTTCCACTTTAGTCTCTGCTATCCCAGGTGAAAACTAATTAGTTGTCTAATTCAAAACTAATTGTTTTGTTTACTTGTTTTTGTTTTGTACTTATTAAATGTTTTCTTATGTCATGCAATATATCACTGATCAAAGACCATTGGAGGCCGACACCTTGAAGGCGATTAGGGTTCAATGGGTGAAGTTTTTTCTTAAAATTAGAGATGACCTATTAGTAGATTAGGTGGTTTATTGGATTTTCAAAACAATTGTATATACATTAGCTTAGCAAATTCTTTTATGTACATTGACACTATTGACTTTTATTTGTTATTGGAATATTAATTTACTTTAATGTATTGTGAATTTGGCTGGATCTGGATTTTTAAATTTACAGGTTGAAGAACTGCTAATATTTTAAAAATAGACAAAATATTAAAAAAATTAAATAAACAACATCAGTTTTAAGAAAAATCGATGTTAACTTATACTACAACATCGGTTTTTACCAAGAACCAATGTTGATTTGATGATACAACATCGGTTTTGAAAAGAAAACCGATGTTGTTACATGAAATCAACATCGGTTGTCTTTTCAAAACCGATATTGTTACATGAAATCAACATCGGTTTTGGGTAAAAATCGATGTTGTTGTGTTGATTAACATCGGTTTTGCAAAGAAACTGATGTTGTTACACCATCTTTTACATGTTTTAACGTTTTCATTTATCAGATATCCACATCGGTTATCGATGGGAAACCGATGTTGTTTAGTTTTGTTAACATCAGTTTTCAAAACCGATGTTAACTTGCAAACTTTCAACGTCGCCTGATTCAACATCGGTTCAAAACCAATGTGAAATGTAGAAAATAACCGATGTAGAAGGTTTTTTTCTAGTAGTGTACAAACTTCTTACAAGGGTGTTGAGCCAGTCAAGAAGGTACGTCTCCAAACTCTAAGAAGTGAGTTTGAAACTTTTCACATGAAAGATGCCAAAAGTATATCAGATTATTTTTCTAGAGTCTTGACAGTGACTAATCAATTAAAAAGAAATGGAGAAAAGATAGATAATGTAAAAATTATGGAAAAGATTTTGCGATCTTTAGATTCGAAATTCGATCATATTGTAACCGTCATAGAAGAAACAAAAGATTTAGAAGCTATGACAATAAAGCCACTCTTGGGCTCTTTACAAGCATACAAGGAAAAGCAAAAGAAGAAGCAAGGGGTTGGTGAACAATTACTCAAGATGCAAGTCAACTCTAGAGAAAAGGAAGAAGACTTTGGCAACACAAGAGGGCGAGGAGGATATCGTGGCCGAGGAAGAGGTCGTGGACGTGGAAGAGTAGGCTTCTACAACAACTATGCCAATGAAAATCAAAGAGAGAGCTCAACAAGAGGTCGTGGAAGAGGTAGCTCACAACCAAGACGTGACAAGTCTTAAGTCAAGTATTACAACTGTCAAAGGTTTGGCCATTATGCTTCCGAATGTAGAGTCCCTACAAAAAGGATTGAGGAGAAAGCAAACTATGTGGAGGAAAGGAATCACGAAGATGGCACTATATTGATCGTACTCAAGGACAATGTACAAGAACAAGACAATACATGGTATTTAGACCCTGGAGCAAGCAATCACATGTGCAGGAAGAGAAACATGTTCGTGGAACTTGACGAATCGGTGAATGAAAATGTCTCGTTTGGAGATGAATCAAAGGCACCAATGAAAGGTAAAGGTAAAATTCTTATCTGATTAAAGGATGGTAGACACAAATTCATTTCTAATGTTTACTATGTGCCCAACATGAAGAACAATATTTTGAGTTTGGGACAACTCTTAGAGAAAGGGTACGATGTTCACTTAAAGAATAATACTCTTTCTTTAAGAGATAATAAAAATAACTTGATCGCTAAAGTGTTTATGACAAGAAATAGAATGTTTGTGCTAAATATTCAACAAGACATTGCAAAGTGTCTCAAAGCTTGCTATAAGGATGCATCCTGATTGTGGCATCTGCGATTTGGACACCTCAACTTTGGTGGTCTTGAGCTTCTATAAAAGAAGGAGAGGATGAGAGTATTGCCTTCCATCAGTCAACCTAACCATCTATGTGAAGGATGCTTACATGGGAAGCAATGTCGAAAGAGCTTTCTGAAGGAGTCTTTGTCAAGAGCCAACAAGCCACTAGAGCTTATACATACAAACGTTTGTGGACCATTAAAGTCAAGCTCACTCGGTAAGAGTAATTACTTTCTTCTCTTCATAGATGATTTTTCAAGGAAGATGTGGGTGTATTTCCTAAAGCAAAAATTGGAGTTATTTGGAGTCTTCAAGAAGTTGAAGGCAAGGTGGAGAAAGAAAGTGGATGTGAGATCAAAGCCATGAGATCCGATAGAGGTGGAGAGTTCACTTCCAAAGAATTCTAAGAATATTGTGATCATAATGGAATTGAAAGGTCTTTAACCGTCCCAAGAAGCCCACAACAAAATGGACTAGCTGAAAGAAAGAATAGAACCATTCTCAACATGGCAAGAAGTATGCTCAACAGTAAGAAAATGCCAAAGGAGTTTTGGCCTGAAGCTGTGGCAACTGCTATCTACCTTTTAAATCGTTCACCAACAAGAAGTGTGTGGGGAAAGACAAGACAAGAAACATGGAGCGGAAGAAAGACTGGGATCTCCCACCTGAAAGTGTTTGGAAGCATAGCCTATGCACACATCCATGATGAGAAGAGGTCAAAGTTTGACCACAAAACTGAGAAGCACATCATCATCGAGTATGATTCTAATTCTAAAGTCTATAAACTTTATAATTTGAATAATAACAAGACCATCATTAGTCGTGATGTGGAGTTCAATGAAGAAGAAGAATGGAATTGGGGTCTACAAGATGAAAACTACAACTTACTTCCCAACTTGATGGAGGACAGAGAAATGGAGCAACCAAAGATGGAGAATCAAGATAATCTCACTTTGTTTTGTCTCTTTGCTAATTGTGAGCCAGTGAGTTTTCAAGAAGTTGTCCAAAGCAAGAAGTGGAGAGATGCAATGGCCGAAGAAATCAATGCGATTGAGAAGAATAAAACATGGGAGTTAACCTCACTTCTAAAAGGGCATAAGGCGATTGGTGTAAATTGGGTCTACAAAGCTAAAAAGAATGCCATGTGAGAAGTTGAAAGATACAAGGCACGATTGGTGGCAAAAGGCTATAGTCAACAATCAATAATCGATTATGACGAGGTATTTGCTCCTGTTGCTCGCTTAGAAACTATTAGACTAATTATTTCTTTGGCAGCTCAAAACAAGTGGAGCATACACCAAATGGATGTAAAGTCAACATTTTTGAATGAAGTACTTGAAGAAGAAGTGTACATCGAGTAACCAGCAGGGTATGAAGTCAAAGGACAAGAAGATAAGGTATTGAAGTTGAAGAAGGAACTTTCTAGGCTAAAGCAAGCACTAAGAGCTTGGAATAGTCAAATAGACAAGTACTTCCAAGAGAACGATTTCATCAAATGCCCTTATGAGCATGCACTTTATGTTAAGCTCAAAGTTGGAGATATTTTGATCGTGTGCTTGTACGTGGATGATCTAGTCTTCACATGAAATAATCCAAGGATGTTCGACGATTTCAAGAAAGTGATAAAGAATGAGTTTGAGATGACTGACATTGGACAGATGGCATCTATCTCGACATTGAAATCAAGCAGAAAGAAGAAGGCATTTTCATCACTCAAGAAGGTTATGCAAGGGAGATACTGAAAAAATTCAAGATGGACGATTGCAAGCCTATCAACACCCCAATAGAATGTGGAGTTAAGTTGTCCAAGTATGGTGAAGGAGAGGATGTTGATCCTATTTTCTTCAAAAGCTTAGTTGGAAGTTTGCGCTACTTGACATGCACTAGACCTGACATCCATTTTGCTGTTGGATTCATTAGTTGCTACATGGAGTCTCCAACTACCACACACTTGAAAGCTGCAAAGAAAATCCTTCGCTACATTAAAGGTACTATTGACTTTGGCTTGGTATACTCATCTTCTAATGAATATAAACTTGTTGGATATAGTGATAGCGATTGGGCTGGAGACATGGATGATAGAAAAATCACCATTGGATTTGTGTTCTTCATGGGAGATACTGCTTTCACATGGATGTCAAAGAAACAACCTATTGTTACTCTGTCTACTTGTGAAGCCGAGTATGTCGCAGCAACATCGTGTGTCTGCCATGATATTTGGCTCAGAAATTTGCTGAAGGAGTTGAATATGCAACAAGAGAAGCCAACACATATTTATGTTGACAACAAATCTGCAATAGCATTAACAAAGAATCTGGTCTTCCATGATAGAAGCAAGCACATTGATACATGCTATCATTATATAAAGGAATGCATTGCAAGAAATGAGGTGCATATAAAAGAGGTGCATATAAAGTATGTGAAGTCTCAAGAACAAGTTACAGATATCTTCACTAAGCCACTCAAGAATGAAGACCTTGTCAAGATGAGAAGATTGTTTGGACTTACAAAATCAAGTTTAAGGGGGGTGTTGAATATTAAACTTAATTTAGTTTTTTGATCCATTGGGCTTAATTTTTAAATGGCTCAATATCTCGAAATATCCAAGAAGTGTGTGGTCCAAATTCTAGAGTAATTCACTCTAGATTGCTCCATAAAAATATCTAGAATAGTTTAACCTAGAAACTACCATGAAAATATCTAGGTTACGAAAATTATGGAGAATTCTAGAGAATGTATTGTAGCCACTAGTTAAGAGTTGTGTTGGCACAATTCTAGCCATTAGTTAAGTAGGTGCCACTAGTATAAATAGGGGTCATATCCACCATTTTGTAATAAGCAAAAAGAAAAGAGTAGTGTAGTTATAAAAGTATTTTCTTCTTCCAAATCTTTCTAAAACTTTCATTTTCTCAATATCCTCCTTCCAACAATAAGAAGAGCTCTTTGGACTTTGCAAAAGTTCAAATACTTCTTGAGCTACATAGACTGGGAAAACTTGAAATTGTTCCTCCCCTTTCTTAGTAGGGAAGAGAAAGGAAAGTATAGGGGATAGAAGGAAAATAAAAAGGGAGAGAATATGAGAAAATGGAAAGTACTGCAATTTTGTGCCCCAAAACAGATGAATTGTTGTTTTGTGCCATTGATCTTGTAATCTCAGATTGTGGTAGTAGTTGTCTGACCCAAGAGGAGAAAATGATTGGAAAATAAAGTGTTGTAAGTAATATCATTTAATATTAGTTTTTTTTCATATTCTTAGGCGCGGCTCTTGAAAATTGTAAAGTCTTTTGTTTCTTGAGGTTACGAATTAAATGTAATAAATACTATATATAGGAATTATGTCCTTCATTTTGTAATAATATAATCATATTTGAAATAAAAATATTTTCAATTATCTCTTTCAAATCTTTCTAGTTTCAAGTTGTTTTTGAGGCCCTACTTTCACATTTGTAATCCTTCTGCCTTCATTGCAAAGTGGTTTGGGTTGCCTTCATTGCACCTGCTTGTATTGTTTATTGTTGTTTATGTGGTTATTGTTCATCTCATCTTACGCCATTAGTGCTCATCGTTGCTTATGCATTATTTACTGTTCTTTGCATTGTGTGCTATTGTTGTTCGTCATTATTGTGCGTGATTATTGTTCATTGTCACACCTTCTTTAATTTTGTTTACCATTTTTTCTATTTATTTAATATTTGTTTTAGGCTTTTGGGTAGAAATTCAAATTTTTTAAATACATAGTTGTGTTTAGAACGGGGAATATAGTTTAAATTTCGTTTCAATAAATTATCCAAGTCATAAACTAAAAATGGTAAAAGGTATGCTACGTCCCTAGAAACTAGCAAAATGTTAACAATGAGATAAATTTAGATAAAAAAAAACTAAATACATTTTTAACACAGAAAATTTTAGAACATTGGAATATAATTTTAGAATTTTTTGGGGAATATACTGAAATTTTGGGTACAAAATGACAAAAATACCCTTGTTGATTATGCAAGCCTAACCCTTTGAAATTTTTTTGGGGGAATATATTTTTTGGTTAAGAAAATTTTATAAAAATTCTAATACATTATTTTTAGATAGATAATTATTTTTAAAGTTAAAAAAATTGAAAAATTTATAATTAATTGTTTTTATTTGATTTATTTCTAATTATTTATCATTTAATAGAAAAACTATAAAATTAGCATTAATAAAAAATATAAAAATATGATATTTGGAAAGATTTGCCCCCCCAATTCATATTAGTTTTCATTGTCTTGCATATGCATAACAATTTGTTTAGAAGGAGTGAACATTGAAATGAGGAGAGAAAGTTTTTTTAAGGCTTAAAAATATGTTTTTCATCACTAATAAATTAGTGAATTTTGTTGTGTCCCTACTAATTTTTCTTTTGTGTTAATAAAACAAAAATTTTATGTTAATTTTTTTCTTGTTATTTTGTATTTATAAAAAGAATGAATGTTCAAGACAAGTTGACAATGGAGCCAAAGTGTCAATGGGATTTGTAACATTGTGTTTTTCATAATGTTTGATTAATTGGTTTTAATTAATTAGCAAGTGTAATTAAATTTAAATTTAAGTGTTTGTAATTAATTATGAGGTGATGATTTGTGATGTTTATATTCATCTTTATGTTTATGTTTAAACCATGTTTTATGTTTTATGTGTGATTAGTTGATTTTTAGAGTGTTTGTACCTATGTTAATGGGCCTTGAGTGATGGGGATGGGATGAGAGAGTTTAGTGAGTTGTGGGGTGCAAAGAGAGAGAATGGGAAGAGTCATAAACTTTTCACATGCAACTTTCAAAACTGAACCATAATAATAATTAAAAAAAAAAAAAACACTCTCATTTCATTCTCTTCTTCCTCCCTAGGACAACCCACCATTGGAGAGCTTGAGACCTTGAATTCCTTTTCTCAAGAGACCTCATAGCAATGCTCTTTTCAAGTTTGGGGGCTAGTTAAGTGGTAAGGAACTCTCCTCTTCCCCCTTCCATCTTCCATTTTCGTTTTCCCTAAATTAGCACTTTCGGAAGTTCACAAATGCGTTCATTTTCATGGTTTTGATGTGGTTTCTATTGGTTTTTGGGGTTTGGGTGGTGTGAATGATTTAGAGATGTTGTGTGAGCGGGAGAAAGCTTTCATCTTGGATCCAAAATCTCCTCATTTCTTCCTCTCCAATTAGCTTCTTAGATCTATATAGGTAAGGGAAGCTTAAAATTCTTGTTTTATGATGTGTTTGACATTTTAAATGTCAATCTTTGGCTTTGGATGGTATAAACTATGTGTTTCTGTAATTATTAAAGCATTGGGTGCCATTTCAAATAGCCATGGAGTGATTTTCAAAATTCGTTAAAAGTTACAGATCTCACGCTTAAGCATGAGTATTTTGGGACTTAAGCACGGGGCTTGAGCATGAAAAATAAATGAGCTTAGTTTTCTTTCACACATCCCAATATGATTTTCCAAATGGAACCCAAATGTAATTAACTTTTTTATGAACAAATATGAGATGTACGAAGTTGATGTCATGTTATTATCGTGTAATTTACATTCATATGGGGTCTTGGTATCTGAAGGTAAGAGTTCAAAATATGAATGCCTTGACTTATGGGCTACTGGTGAGTTCAGGAGTTTGATGATTTGATGAAATATTATTATATTGAGAAGATAATTATATTGATAATGAGATAATTATATTAATTGATGAATATCTTAAATTATGTCAGGTTAATTTTGTTGATAATGATATGAATATTGTTTAATGAGGGACGTTCGCATATTTCGTAAATGTATCCTTTGGCTCGTTCGCATATTTCGTCCATGCTAAAAGGTGGTTTCTTGCACAGACTATCCACGAACTTGCCAGGACGTAAGGCCAACATCATTGAGTGTAATGCTACTTTGGGATTCAGGTTTCGGATCTGGACAGCTACTCGTCCGAATCTTTCCATGAATATCCGAAGCGGTTCATCGTCTGTCTATCGCAAAAGTCAGTCTATGAGACCAACAGGTTGCATATTGACACTAAATTTCTCGACAAGAGCATCGAAACCATCAATGAACCTCAGAGGGAGTCCACCGTACCATGTCAAGATTGCTCCCTTGAGAGAAGTGGGAAACACCCGACACAATACAACGTCATTGTTGGTGTTAAGGTTGGCCTTAGTGAGGAAGACATCTAGATGATCATCAAGGTTGGTATTGCCATCGTACCTCTCTAGGTGGAGGGATTTCCAACCTGAGGGTAGATCTACTTCCATAATGCGATCGACAAAGGGATGTCCTCGCATTGTCCGCCCTTCTGGATGGTATATCTGTGCTGAATTGGGATCGCCCTGAGGGTTGACAGTCCATCGAGGGTGTGACTCCCCTTGGGTATGCTTGTTCCCTGTGATGGGCGAGTGTTCATCACCTTGGGGACGTCTCACCCTAGCCTCTAACTGATCATGATCATCCTTCAACCTTTGGAGTTTTTCTTCATGTCTTCGTTCCATCTCCGCAATGCGGTTTTGGAGTTGCTGGATGGTGTCTTGGTTGGTCATGGTTGTTTGAGGAAGGTTAGAGGTTTCAATGGGAGTACTGCGTCTGAGACTAGACCGTGTACTGACCATTGACGGATTGATGAAGGAAATACGTGTTTAGGTAGGTCGATGGAAAATGCGAGGTCGCAGGGTAAGTTTTATTGCGACCCCATGATGGGCGTCAAATGTTTTTACCAAAATTTGGAATTTCCACATACAAGGGTGAACGTGGTCCAGGTGGGTTTCAGACTCTACTCGTCGTGCGGTGAGTTGACCTTGTTAAGAAGGGAGACCTGCAAAACAAAGGAGAGGATTCTGACGCTCAAGTAAGTACATCAAAGATTGAGAGAATAAAGTGGCTGATAATGTCAGCCAAGATGAGAAAGTATGTACTCATATGTAAGTGGGATGTGAATAAGTGTATCAATGAGTGTGTGGAAAGGTTAGATGGAACCTTTATTTATAGGATGAGCATGAGCCTTAGGCCTTTGTTGATAATTAACCTGTAGATAAGGTTAACAGATAATTGCAGGCCGTATATAATTCAAATTAGAGATAATTCATACCTTGTTGATAATTTGTTACTTATAGATAAGTAACAACTTGTAGATAAGAGATAAGGTAGTTGCATTATTTGAATAATGACACGTAATATATAACCTTGTGACCTGAAAGGTCTGACTACTGAGGGTTGACGTCTGTGCTTCTATAATAAGGCTAACATAGAGGATGGACACGTGTGCGGAAAGTTCCATATAAGAGCATCTCCAATGCAAGGAACCCAATTGGGTTTCTTAAACAACTTTTTGTGGCCCACACAGTACTTTTTGTGGTCCCCACAGTGCCATGTCACTCCTAAGGAACTCACTCAATATTTTGCTCAAATGCAAGAAATCACAAGAAACTAAAAAAAATCCACATATTTATATTTTTTTAATAAAACTTAACATTTTTTAAATTTTCATAAATATAAATTAAAATAAATAAAATGAAATACGTAACAATATAAAACAAATTTTACATAATAATAAATAATTAAACACAATAACATCAAAATAAATAAAAAAACCTAGACCTTGAAAACAAAATTACATAAATTTAGTTATTGTTATTTTTGTTTCCGAAACATTCCCAAATATGCTCAACTAAATCTGTTTAGAGTTGTCGGTGTTTTTGTTTGTCGTGAACCTCTGTTCTCCTTTGAAGGTATGTTGATCTAATACTAGGGTGAGCACCTAAAGATACTTCGAATGTTGACGTATTGTTACCTACATTATCGTAATCGATATTACTTTGATATGTGTCACAATTGTCCTCGACAATCATGTTATGCAATATGATACATGCATAGATGATATTCTTCATTTTAGCAATATCCCAAAAACGTGACGGACCATGTATTATTGCGAATCGAGATTGGAGCACTCTAAACACCCGTTCGACATCTTTTCTTACCGATTCTTGTCGTTGAGCAAATAATTTTCACTTTTCTCCTTATGGCATTGAGATGGTCTTCACAAATGTAGCAAAGTATGGATAAATATCATCGGCTAAATAGTATCTCATATTATATTGGGTTTTATTCACTATGTATTGCACTGCAGGAGCACGTGTCGACAAAACTTCATCAAACACATTAGATCCATTTAACACAGTAATGTCATTATTTGAACCCGCGGTGCCAAAAAATGCATGCCAAATCCACAAGTCTTGTGATGCAACGGCTTCAAGAATGACTGTTGGGTTGCGATGATCACCTCGACAAAATTGACCTTTCCATGCAACAGGACAATTTTTCCATTCTCAGTGCATACAATCAATAGAACCTAACATACCTGGAAATCCGCGTGCCGCTCCTAGTCGTAGTAGCCCTTCGGTGTCTTCGTTACTTGGTCTCCTCAAGTACTCATTCCCAAATATGGTGCAGATGCCTGATACAAATCGCTCCAAGCATTCCACAACAGTTGTTTCACCAATTCGAACATATCCATCCATGCTGTCAACAGGTGAGCCATAAGCCAAAATACAAAGTGCAGTTGTGCACTTTTGTAATGGAGAAAGTCCTTTTTGACCCAATGCATCAAACCTCGCTTGAAAGCCAAAATACGAAATCTTCATCAGAACTGATTCTCTGTGTACACAGGATTTACTGAGAAGTAATCATTGAACAATCAATCATGACCTTCTTCAAGATTTCGATGTACCACTCTTCTTTGCATACGCCCGGCGGTGTTGCCATGTAGTTGTTGTTGGCTCTAAAGTATCAACCTAATTAGGTCTTCATCGGTGTTGTCTTCCAATTCCTCATTTATCATTTGATCTAAAACTTCATCTAAATCGATGTTTGGATCCATTATATGGTATCTGAAGTGTTTGAAATGAGAGAGATATATTGCGTAATTTGTATGAGAACATGTGAAAATGATGAAACATTAGACATTTATATAGTCATTTCCAACAGCTAGATTTATAACGACTAGTTTTATAGCGGCTAGTTTTCAACGGCTAGTTTCCAACGACTAGTTTTCTAACGGCTAGTTTCCAACAACTAGTTTTATAACGGCTAGTTTTCCAATAGCTTGTTTCATAAAATAAAATTTTCAATATAACATACAACAAGGACCTACATTGTTAATAACTGCATACAAAGTAACAGAATAACAACTAATTCGAACATAAGGACTAAACTTTAATTAAGTAATTTCTTACTAATATGGTCACAATACTTTTTCTGGTCTTCGCGTTGTTTATCAGACATGTTAGATGTATCCTTCATGAGGATTTCATACTCCATACGCCTTTCTTATGCCTCCTTTAACTGAATAAGTTTTAATGTGTTTGCATTCTTCTCATTCATTACACTTTCTATGCCAGATAAATCGATATTGCTAGAAGCTTCTTTTCCTTTGCTCTTTCTTTTTGCTGCTTTTTGTCCAATTGGGCGAGACATTGGCGAAGGCGTATCATATTCTTCAACTTCAACAGGTGTCTTGGTGTTAGAAGACGACGAGTAATTTCCACCTGCAGAAACCTTGGTTCTTTTTGAAGAATTTGACATAAAATCTGTATCGAATTTTGGGTGATCTTTCAACAACAACCAAGCATGTTCAACCTCAAATTTTTTACCTGTATCCTGTGAGTAAATCAAGTGAGCATTAACCATACAATGTTTCTCTGAACTTCCACTTCTCCTATGCTTATCTGCTTGTTTATAGCACCTATTAAACTTTTGAACTGCTGGGTGGATCCTGTTCCATCGAGATTTCAATTGAGTCGAGCTTCTTTCACAAAATAACCCGCTTTCACGCACATCGTCATTGTTGTACGCATTTTTAATCCTTGCCCAATATTGCTTTGATGTTTAGTCGACACCGATTATTGAATCCTTTGACACATTGAACTATGATCGAATGAGAATCACATCTTTTGCCGCCGAGAATGTTGTACATGATTTTCTCCCACTACCATTGTGGTCACCCTCATCTAGTAGAATATTTTCTACATCGATTGTGGATTCAACTTCATTCATAGGGGGTGAAATATTGGATAAAGAAGGCCTATAACAAGTGTTTGGATTAATAGGGGTGATGGTTGACTACAAAATTGTGGATTTTGATAACTACCACCGGTAGGCGACTCTACATTAAATAGAATATGCATATACCACATGTGTGGGGGTGGTGGATACATCATATACTGAGTTGGATTTTGCGAATTTTCACTGATAGGGGGTGGTTGAGGATACATAAAGTATGGTGGTGGATGTGGGTTACTTTGCAAATTTTCACTGGTATGAGGTACTGGTGGATACATAACATATTGGGATAGATGTGGTGGATTTGCAGAATTTTCACTTGTAGTGGTTGATCAATTTTGCAAAAAATTGTAAACACTTTGATAATTATACTGATTGGGATCCATTTCAGAAAAAATAAAAAAGATTGAGGATGGATAGAAACAAATTTTGTGTAAAGAAGCATAACAAATCACCCAAATTTATAACCAAGCTTTCACCAAATCACCAAACGGTTACTTTTTTTCTAACGGTAACATTACATTTCTTTTCAACTTTTTAAAACATTTTAATTTCATACCGTTTACCACTCTTTCACTCTTTCATTTCTTTTCACTCAAATTTTAATTTCTAACGGTCACTTTTCAGCTTTTTAAAACATTTTAAAACATTACATTGTAACCACTCTTTTTTTTTTTCAATGTAAACATTTTACCAAATCACCAAACGTTCATTTTTTTTTCAGCTTTTTACTTTTTTTTTCAATGTAAACCTTTCACACCACACGAAGCTTCTCCAGAAACTTCTCAAATGCTCCCCACGGTCCCTCTCTCTTCCATTCTCACAAAATAACCTTAGCCCTCTTTTCTCCACTCTCAGATGGCTCCCTCTTCCCCACGCATCCCTCTTCTCCTCTCTCGCTCGTTGAGTCCGCCACTTGGTCCATCACCACTGTCGTCGTCGTCGCTCCAGAAACGTCCTCCTCTTTCACGGATCTTCTCTCGTCGTCACTGCTCTCGCCGTCGCCGCTCTCGCCGTCACTGCTGTCTCTTTTCACTTCCTCTCGCCATGGCCGTTGTCATTCTTCTCTTGCACCAACGCCGTCATCGTCCTCGTCGCTGTCGCCATCACCGTCTTCCTCGACCAACCGGGTATGTTGTAAGTGGTTATTTTCCTTCTTTATTTTTCTGTGGTGGTTGAGCCTGATATTGTTATTTTATTGTGTAAGAAGCGGTTTCTTATATAAGCACCGCTTCTCTTTGTTGGAAGTTCGGTTCCGCCATGTAAGCTTGCCCCAACGCAAAATTTTTTCAAGATACAGGTTCTTCATGCTAAGCACCTCTGTAAGCTCTTGCATTGGAGAGCTCTAAGTGGTCACATATATTTTCCACATTTTGTACAATACAAAAATAATTAAAAAATATGAAAATTAAAATAAAATTTTCTACTTTGTTAGTTTTAAGTTATTATGTAGCTGCAACATATCACTACAATAGGAATCACCATTACTCAAGTTTGGATGCATTGAATAACTGACAATTGTCGCATTATTTTGCGTAATCATCTATTCCATGATGCTTGTTGATGTGAAATAATATATATGTACCTAACATATGTTGAGAATGATGAGTTTATTGTATATTCCTATTATATGTGTAAATGTGTGATTTTCTAAGGAAGCTTAACCTTACATGTTTGTCTATGTGTGCTTGATTGCTATAATTGTGGCTTATGTTCACTGCAGTAGTTGGCCAGCCAATATCCTATGGCCTTCTTTCGCATTAAATTTGTGGATACTGCCATTTGACATGGCAAAGGATAGCTAGGTAGTCGATTGGGATTTGTAGCAGATGCTTTACCGTGGTAATTTGATCATTAGATATGCCTCTTTTAAAGTTCTTATCTTCTCATTTTCTCCTACAATTAATTAATGTAGAATTTTAGCTACCCATAGAATTGTTGTAGGGTGCTCCATTCCATACTATATGCCCCCAGAGTTGTGTCCAATGCATCATCATATTGGAGTAGCTAGGTTGGGAGGGCCACGCCCTCGGAGGTACTCTAACAAGGTTCAAGAGTGTCACGATTGACATTTCATCCCGATCTAGCTTCTTTCCGTAAGTATCCTTAGATGTAGTTGGTGTATGAGCTTGTCCAACTAGGGAGTGAGTTATGCATTAGTTCCCCCCACACCCTTTTTGATGCACATTTCCTCTATGGGGTTATCTTTTGGTCTTTTAAAATAATTTGATACATGTTGTACATGAGTTGTAGTATCCACAATACATATACTATTGTTGCTTATGTACGTTATAATTTCAGTATTTATCTCATGTTCCATACTTTACTTCTAGAGCAAATTAAAGCAACATTTCTTGAAGTTGTGTAATCAAACAAATATTTTCTATTTTTTTAATCATTACTTTTGTCTCTCTGTAGAGAGTATTAGTGTAAGGTTTGAGAAGATGTTACTGTAATATTTTTAAACATATAAGAAGGTGTTAATGTAATATTTTTAAGTTTAAAGGGGTGTTAGTGTTGAAAAATAAAAAAGAATACAATTGTGCATAATTATAGGAAACCTCATGGGGTGTTGAAGTAATTTGCTCTTCTTTTTACGAATTTTATTTGTCAATGTTACATTATAGCGAAATATGAAAAAATTATTCATGTTTTTCGTAAATAAACTAATAAGAGTTATACCATTGACCTTTTCACGATTATGATGGTAGTAGTTTCATGCACGCAGTGATAATAGGTCCTTACATACCATACTAAAGAAAAGCTTAACTCTTAGCGCCAACATTAACTAACGCCAATATTGACCTAAATATGAAGGAATTAACATCAAATGGACTTAAGAAGTTATTAGCGTAATAAGCTCAACCTAAATATAGTACCCAAACATTAGGCAACCTAAATCATAAAATGATCATCAATTGGGAATCACATGCACGACATAGGCAATGGTCGCAAAAAAAAAAAAAAAAGAATTAGCATCTGGCTAAACATGTGTAGGAAATGATTTTTTAGACTCCAAAACACTCAAGGAAAACATAGTGCGCGTTCACTAGCTAGAAATTGAGTATATATCGACATGGCAATATCTCATGACCAATATGACCTTAGGATGACATGCAGGAGGAAAACAACTTAAACAAAGACTAATACCTACAAGATACATCAACAAACAAATACAGTGAGTTACTCCATCCAATTTCAAATATAAGAAGAAAAAAAAAATATATATATATATATATATTTTGTTCTCAAAAATATATAAGAAAATTTTACTTAAATTTACCTCATTTAATGCTATTATCTCTAGAACATCCTTCATTTAATTGAGGGTTTAGTTCCAATTATTATTTTATTTCTAATACCAAATTTTAATGAAGGACAAATTAAAAAAATAATTTTTAACTAAATTGGTATAATTAAATGCTATTAATTAAATTTCTTAATTAACGTGAATCAATTTTTTCTTCTTATATTTTAAACTAGAATAGTACCTCACAAGTCAAATCAATAACAACAAATTAATACCTCATACATATATAATTTAATAATATGTGAGACAATTATTTCAAACTTAACTTGACCCACATCCAAAACCAATTATTCACGGTAGCTGCTCTGCTACAAATGATTCCCAAATCCAAAACCCTAAGCGCGTCCCTGAACTCGCCGTTGCGGTAGTGGTGGCGCTACACGTGGAGGCACGCCATGGAGTAAGCGTCGCGCCACACCGGCAGCACTGAGTGCCATGGCCTCGAGTGTAGCTGGTCCCACGCCATCTCGTGCGCCGCCTCCGCCGTGCGAATGTCGTCGTTTGCCGCCAGCGCCGCAATGCTCACGTACGCGTACCCGCCATGCTCGAAGATCGCATGTGTAACATCCCGGGCGCTGACGAGGGCGGGGAGTGATCGCCGGTGCAGTGAGGCACGGACAAGGAGCGGCTCCTGGCAGGCTTCCGGCGGGAGGGGTACATGAATGAATCGAATACACACCCGAACGAGAGGGATCCAGAGGCTGTGCAGGTATGGGACTGTACAGTTGAGGATAACTTAAAAGGATTTAATAGGTACTACCTATACCAACAAGGTGCATCTACTTTTCGGTAGCCCATAGCTTAAGAACTCCATAGTTAAGCGTGCTTGACTTGGATTAATTCTTGGATGGGTGACCTCCTGGGAAGTTTCTCAGGAAGTGTGTGAGTGAGGACAAAGCACACTGAAAAGTCTTGTGTTGGTATATAGGGACAGTCGTTGATCCTGCAAGTGGCCGGGCGTTACAGCATGGAGCAGTGCCGTCGATTCAAGGTCCAGCATCGGTGTAGCAAAACCACGAGACGGAGCATCGTCGGATGCGGAGGTTGTCGACATTGCTGCGGCGACACTTGGTTTGGGGCTCATGATAAGGAAAGAGTGTCTAGAGTGGCAGTGAAGGGTTGAGGCTTATTGAATTTGAAGGGTTGGGAGAGTTTGAGCTGAATTTGGAATTTGAAGTGTTGGGAGAGTTTGAGCTGAATTTGGAATTTGAAGAGTGACACGTGAACTCACATGGGAATTTGAAGAGTGGCATGTGAACTCACTTGAGTTACTGACGGAAAAATTTGATTCGGAACTTGTCTGTGGGAAATATGCATTTTTTTGTAGTGCCATGTCCAACTCGACCTAATAATCCCTTAGAAACTAGAAAAAAAATCCACATGACAAGAAACACTCTTAGTTACCTAGCTATAATAACTCAAAACCCTTAACCATCTCATTTAAGGATACTTCCCTAGTATAATTATATAATCTTTTGTTATTAACACATAGAAAACTCCTATATTGATAGAAGTTTATCAAAGTCCAATAATTTTAAATATCCTTTACATGGATGTAAGGCTCATCAACTTAAATCACCTCTAAAGAAGACCTAACAACACGTATATTAAGTACAATTTCAACTCTAGCCGCCTCTTAATTCTAACTTTGCTTATTTGAGTATCATAATCCTTATGAGTGATTTCTCCAATTAATAACATTCAATTTGAAGACGGCCTAAAAAGCGTCAAATCTCTGTCTTGAACTGTTAAAGGACGACAATTCCTAATCTTACCAATTAAGAGAACTTTGATTAACTAATTTTTTTTAAATAATTCGGTGTTTACAATGCCCAAGCGTATCCTTGCCAAGGGCAACGCCTAGATTCGTGAGTTGGGGCGTAAGATCCGAAGAACATACTCAATGAAATATCCATTTGTCTGTTGTCTTTTATTTCTTTTGTTTTTAAATAATTATAATAATTAAGTATGGTAAGAGGGACCCAGTAAAGGGTTGATCTCACGTGTGAGGTCACCTACATAACGTGCAATTTTGCACCCTTTTACGTAAAGAACCACCTTTAATATCTTCACCGTCGTGCCTCTACGTGGCCCACAACAACTGGTCGGTGACGTTTGTGGAATAACTCATCAACTCCCCTACCCTATATTCTATTTCAAGTTGTGAAATGAAAAGAAAAAAAAATAACACTCAAATTTTCGTTGACATGGGATATATATATATATAGATGGGCGTGAATAAATGGTCTACGTATTTGATCCAAATAAATTTTGAGAAAAAACATATTTAATTAGAAATGTAGTTAAATGTTCATTAAAAATAAGCAAAGTGTAAAAAATAAATTTACTGCTTTTAAAATTTTAAAATAATTTATAAGAAAAGCTATTCCATAAACAATTTCACATGTAACAAAAATGGTTACATTTCTCTAACTTCTTATTAGTCTTAAACATAGGTCATGGGCAATCAAACACTTTTAGTGAACACTTTTTTTTTTCCTTCTAAAATCTGACTTTTGGTGTTAATTAACCAAGAGAGGTGGAATGATTTCCTTTTTTCACAACTATTATTATGTTTAAGTACGGAGATGTGCTTTAAAACACAGAGTACGGATCTAGTAGTTGATTATAACTTAATTTTACTTAATAATAATTGGATTTTTAATAATTTTATAGAGTATTGTAGATATGTATGTATTTAATTTGTATTATTTAAATTGTTGGTTTTTTTAAATTATAATTATATACTCTATTTTTTGAAGTGCACAGCTTAGAGGAGTTAAATTTTTATAACAATAATAATAATAATAATAATAATATTATTATTATTATTATTATTATTATTATTATTATTATTATTATCAAGAGATTATATTTTGTTTTGTTACATTTTAAAATATAAAATAATTTATTTTAAAACAATTAAAAAAATAACATGTTAACTCTCATTTCAAATTATTCAACTTCCTCTTTTGATTTCCAAAAGAAAAGTGAACTGAGAAAACAGAAAGGTAGAATGTTGTCATTCCACTCTCTAGTGTAAGAAAATATTTATTGACCAACATTTATTTTTTCCGCATACCATTTTTTTACTTTATTTTTTTCTTTTATGGTTAGAGTAAATATTTTTATATTACTAATAAATTAGAAACATCATAAATAATAAATACAATTTTTAAAATAATAATTTGAAAATAAATAATTTTACTAGATTTTTAACCATAAAATCTAGTTTGGTTGATTGAGTAACATGGGTAAATTATTGTAAATTCTTTGATGATTGAGTTTAATTCTTATGAATAAACATGTAACTAGTTCTTTAACTTCTTTTAGAAATTTTTAAATTTATACTTTGTGTCAGTACGAGAAAATAAAAACTTTAAGCCTTGTTTGAGATGATTTCTTGTTTTTAGTTTTGAAATTTTAAAAATCAAAATCACTTTTAGTTTTGAGTTTTTAGTTTCAGTTTGTTGTTTTTTTTAGTTTTTAAAAGATGTTACAAATTGAAGATGAATAAAATGAGTCAATGATTTTTCTTATCTCGCTCTATTATTAAATAATGTCGATGACAAAGATAGCGGGGTGAGAGTGGCGACAATGATGGTGGTGGCAATAGTGATGGTGTTGATAGAATAGTGTTGGTGGTGGTGATGATAATGGTGGAGGTGGAATAGTGGTGCAACAATGGTGGTGGAATGGTGATGACAATGTTTTAAAACCTAAACCGACCAGGCTGGTCAAATCGGTTTGACCGCGTTCTAAAGGTCGAACTAGGTCGAGTTGCCTATCAGATCAACCATACATTAAACCTAGTATGACATTATTTGATTTGCGGTTATACAGGTGATCCACTTACCTAAACCGGGTCATGCCAAGAGAGTTGGGTCATGCGAGACAATTAAGGTTGGATATAAAATTTTAATTTTTTTTAATAAAGACTGAGTCATGTGAATTAATTAGTGACACATTGGTTCGATCATTGACCTAGTGACCCAATGCCTTGACCTGGACAATCATCAGTTTAATTTTTAAAACTATAAGTGATGATGGGATGGAAAAGTGGCACAACAATGAAGAAGGCAATAGAACGGTGGTGGTAGCAGCGGTGAAATGGTGATGGTAGCGACGATGGTGTGATAGTGGTGGTAGTAATGTGGTAGTGGAAATAGTAGTGATATCCGCAACAACGATGGTAGGATAAAATAGCGACAACGATAATAGAAGTGACATAATGATTGTGACGATAATAGTGGTTGTGCTGGTGGAGTTGGAAGTTGAAATGCTGATATAACAAAGACAGTGAGTGGAATAATGAACTAATAATAACGATAACAATAACAACATCACTATGACACAATGGTCATTTACCATTAATTTTATCACATAATTATCATACTTTTTTGTATATTGAAAGATTATATACAAATTTTTATTCTTTCAATAATTAAGTTATCACAATTTACACGTTTAGGACCAAATACTCATTTACTGTTAATGTTATCACATGAAGATAATATGTGATTTATTTTATAGTGTTGTTATTTTAATGGAAGAGCTGAGCTGAGCTGAATTTTTTTTTTTTTTTTTTTGACGAGGAGGTGAGCTGATGTTATTATGCCATATAGAATTTATTAGAAAAAAAAAGCACATATGTGCTGGGAGTGTTAAAGACTATAAAGAACAAAAGTCTCTCAACTCCTCTTTATATTTATTCCGTCCCACGCCGGTATTCTAGAATCATCAGCACCCGATCCCCCCTCCATCCCGTCCTTCCGTTAACAAACGGCACTATCAGAATTCCACCAACAAACAAACCAAACAGCCGCCGTTAGCGCGTAGTAGTAGCATTCGCAGAACAGAAGCGGCCGTTGCACGCCACTCCTAACGCTTTTGATAACGACGTGCCTCTCTCTCTCTTTGTTCCCTCGTTTGTTCCTACGTTTCTCTCTCTCTCTCTCTCTCTCTCTCTATATGCGTGTCTCTGTCTGTGGCTCCGTACCGGTTTCGTTACGAAGAGAGGGGGCGCCATTTTTCGATATCACACAGAAAGCGAGACCCATTTTGCTCTTTTCCTCTCTTGCTCTTGTTATTTATCGCTGTGGCTCAAGCGACGCGGTTTCGATTCGGGTACGTGAATGAATGAATGCAATGTCGTTCCTTTTCTCCCTTACGATCGGAAATCCGCGTCGACGGATTAGTTTTTTGATTGATCTGTGATTCTTCGGTTCTGACTTTTTCCTTTTCGTGATTCCTCTGATCCAGCATTTAAAATTAAAATTTTGTTTTTCTTGGTTAATTCTGATGTTGTTTTATTGGATTCTCTTTATTGTTGTCAAATGTAGGTCCTTTTCTTTCTTGGTGCTAATGTTGTTTTTTGTCTTGTTTATTGATTGATCTATGATTTTCGGTTTTGATCCTTGGGGGAACTGATCCAGCTGATCAATCGTGTTGTGTTGTGGATTTCTTCTAGCGTAAGGCTCAACTGTGGAAAGTTCTAGATTCCCTAGAGTTTGGGATGTGGTTCTATGCTTTACTTTCTGTTTTTCCTTGATGCAGGGGTAATCTGAATAATGGTCCAATGTTTGTCTTGTTGATTGATCTGTAAACTTGGGTTAGTGTTTTTTTTTTTTTTTTTTTTTTTTCCCTAACTTAATCCAGTTGAAAACTTTGATTAATTGTGTT
>PYAF01004608.1:219004-241645 GCA_007407185.1 Glycine tomentella
CTTTCAGAATTCCACCAACAAACAAACCAAACAGCCGCCGTTAGCGCCTAGTAGTAGGCTAGTAGCATTCCCAGAACAGAAGCGGCAGTTGCACGCCACTCCTAACGCTTTTGATAACGACGTGCCTCTCTCTCTTTGTTCCCTCGTTTGTTCCTACGTTTCTCTCTCTCTCTCTCTCTCTCTCTCTCTCTCTCTCTCTATATGCGTGTCTCTGTCTGTGGCTCCGTACGGGTTTCGGTACGAAGAGAGGGGGCGCCATTTTTCGATCTCACACAGAAAGCGATACCCATTTTGCTCTTTTCCTCTCTCGCTCTTGTTATTTATCGCTGTGGCTCAAGCGACGCGGTTTCGATTCGGGTACGTGAATGAATGACTGAATGAATGAATGCAATGTCGTTCCTTTTCTCCCTTACGATCGGAAATCCGCGTCGACGGATTAGTTTTTTGATTGATCTGTGATTCTTCGGTTCTGACTTTTTCCTTTTCGTGATTCCTTTGATCCAGCATTTAAAATTAAAATTTTGTTTTTCTTGGTTAATTCTGATGTTGTTTTATTGGATTCTCGTTATTGTTGTCAAATGTAGGTCCTTTTCTTTCTTGGTGTTAATGTTGTTTTTTGTCTTATTTATTGATTGATCTACGATTTTGGGTTTTGATCATTGGGGGAACTGATCCAGCTGATCAATCGTGTTGTGTTGTGGATTTCTTCTAGCGTAAGGCTCAACTGTGGAAAGTCCTAGATTCCCTAGAGTTTGGGATGTGGCTCTTTGCTTTGCTTTCTGTTTTTCCTTGATGCAGGGGTAATCTGAATAATGGTGTAATCCAATGTTTGTCTTGTTGATTGATCTGTAAACTTGGGTTAGTGTTTTTTTTTTTTTTTTTTTTTTGTTCCCTAACTTAATCCAGTTGAAAACTTTGATTAATTGTGTTATACATGAATGCTTGATAAATGTTGTAATGGCTTAGCTGGTAAGTATTCTTGGTCCTGGGTTGGATTTGTTGTTATTTAAGTTGGTTCTTGTTTTTCCCTTGGTGCAGAGGCAATCTAGGTGGAAATTGCTTGCGTCTTGAATAGAATGGCAGGTACAAAGCCGTAGTCCTGTGTGGCATTGAGATGTTGATTTTGTGAACATATCTTTGTTATTCTGGTTGTGTTTGGGGACTGTGGTTTTGGGATTGACTATTGATGTCTATGGGTTTAGGAGAAGAAGTATCAGCTCAAGAAGATGAGAGGGGTAGATGTTTTGAGAACGAAATCTCTGAGGATGAGTGGCAGAAGTCTCGAGCTAGATCTATTAGGAGAAAAGCAATGACTGCTTCAACCAGACTCACTTATAGTCTCAGGAAGCGTAATACACGTGTAGCAGATAGTGACTTTGCTTCAATTTTCATTGAAGATGTCCGTGATGCTAACGAGGAAAAAGCTGTGAATTCATTTCGTCAGGTGCTGCTTACAAGAGATCTGCTTCCAGATTCCCATGATGATTATCATAAAATGCTGAGGTAAATGAATTTGTCATAGAATTTCTTTTCTATTTGTGTGCTTTTTGCCTGTTTCTCTTTTAACTGCTCAATGTTATCGCCTTAAAGTTTAGAGGTGTTAAATAAATGGAGTATTATGGTTATGCTGTTCATATCCTGTTGAATGTTGATTTATCTGCCGTAGCTGCAGTTTCTGTTTTACCTTAATTGAGGAATATTAATCATGCAAAGTTGCAACTGGAACTTTGTCTGGAGTGGCATTTTGTAGCTCCTTCCTCAGTAACTTACATGATTTTGCTTTCTTTGATCTTCCTCTTTTAAAGAGAGATCCAGATATTTGATTATTATTAATGTTCATTGGAGGGATTCAGTAAATGCACTATTGTTCGTCCAAATTGTCATTCTTTGATGTTTGAAACCTTTTTTTTCCAACAACTTCTGGCGAAATTAAAACATCTTGTTTAAGTATTTTTCTAGACATGTTTTGTACAAAAGAAAAATCTTCAGACAATGCAGTACATTAAAGGCTGGTGATGTTTTCATGCTGCAGGTTTCTGAAAGCCAGAAAGTTCGACATTGATAAAACAGTCCAGATGTGGGCAGATATGCTCCATTGGAGGAAGGAGTATGGAGTAGATTCTATTTTACAGGTAAAGTTTGGTAGTTGGTTGTTTTCCTTTTACTTTTTAAAGAATCCATTGTTTACTAATTGGTGCTGAAAGATTGAAGGACCTTAGCTGAGTTTTGAACTAACAGCCACCCATAGCGTGTAATTCTAGTGAGGAGAAATCCAGCATATATCCCTCTTGGAAGATTTTCCCAACATTATTTGTTTGATCATGAATAACTTCAATCTTTCAATTACTTAATCAACAGTTTTATTATAAATAATATGTAGGACTTCGTATATAAGGAGTATGAGGAGGTACAATGCTATTATCCTCATGGTTACCATGGTGTGGACAAAGAGGGCCGGCCGGTTTATATTGAAAGACTTGGCAAAGTTGAACCCAGCAAGTTGATGAATGTCACGACAGTAGATCGATTTTTAAAATATCATGTTCAGGGATTTGAGAAAATATTTAAAGAGAAATTCCCAGCATGTTCTATTGCAGCAAAGAGGCATATAGATAAAACAACAACAATACTTGACGTGCATGGAGTGGTAAATTCTTACAACAACATATCTGAATAGCCAAAATAGCATTATGCAGAAGTCAAAACGTTATATGACTTGGTATATTTTGCAGAATTGTGTGAGCTTTAGCAAAGTTGCACATGATCTTGTTATGCGCATGCAAAAAATTGATGGTGATAACTACCCTGAGGTAATTAAATGTTGAATCTAACTTGATGAACAAATCATAGTTTATGCGCTTCCTCTTTTTTTTTTTTTTTTTTTTTTTTTTTTTTTTTTTTTTTTTTTTTTTTTTTTTTTTTTTTTTTTTTTTTTTTTTTTTTTTACATTTAGTGATCTTTAAAGTGACATTCTCAACTTAAGAATTTAATTCTGAGATCTTTTATGGAAAATTCTTAAAAGAACGAAAAGTAAACAAGCTTATGTTTGTTTGTAAATGGAGAGGAATAAGGAGGCAAACTATTCATGACAGGGGAAGGTGAATTTATTACTAAGTAGGTCTTTGTGACTGTCGGTGCTTCTGCATTTTCTTTTCTTTTCCTCCAAAGTTCAGTTTTTATTTTGTTTTTTCTTTTATTTCCTTAAACCATTCCTATTATCATGCATATGTTCACATGGGTGCATGCATGTACACGAATTGAACTTCATGAAGGATTTAGGACTGGAACCTGAATTAGTGGTACAAACAGCAATTGTGCTTAATGAACCCACAATGCCCATCCTATCATACTGCCTACTAATACAATGATAATACCATGCTCTGTAACCCCTACTGCAAAAACAACGTTGCCGTAGGTAATTTGGGTATACCATCATTGTTCAGTTCTTGATTTGCTCATTTTCTTTTCAGACATTAAACCAGATGTTCATTGTTAATGCTGGTAGTGGGTTCAAGCTACTATGGAATACTGCAAAAGGTTTTCTTGATCCAAGGACCGCAGCCAAAATACATGTATATATCTATTTTTCTTTGTATGTTTTCACTTTAGAAAGGAACAAGCATTGTACAAATGATTCATGCTGAATCTACAGGTTTTAGGCAACAAGTTTCAGAGCAGACTGTTAGAGATTATTGACTCAAGGTTTGTGTTTATGTTTGTACTGTCCTAATTAATTAAGTGCTTCTATGTCTATTATAATGCATATCATGTGAGCATTCCTTTTATTTTTTCTTGTCTATTTTTCAACAGCCAACTTCCAGATTTCCTTGGTGGCAGTTGTTCGTGCCCAAATGATGGAGGGTGTCTTAGATCTAATAAGGGACCTTGGACTGATCCTGACATTTTGAAAGTATGGTATTATTAGGATTGTGTCTTCCACGTTTGTATGAAATCACATTTAAGAATTATTGCTCAATTGCACAGCTAATATCCCCTTTTACTATTTACAGCTATTGCATTCTAGAGAAGCAATGAAGCTAACAAAGTTTGGAAGTTCTTCTGTGGCTGATGAGGTAGATGTGAAGTCATATGCCAACAAGGTCACACATAAATTTAGTGCCATTGCAGTATTTTGTTGTACAATTCACAAGTCTTGTTCATACTCTTTTGCATAATGTAAAGCTCTACACATGGGTTTTTTCTTCATAGGTTACAAGCACTGAAATATCTGAACCTCTATCAGCGTCAGCAGTAAGATTGAATACCTCAGCCTTCGTACAATCTGTTCCTTCCAGTGAAAAAGTGAGTTGAGTTTATATTTCCTTGTTTTTTGTTTTTATCTTTCTTAGTTTCTTATATATTTTATAAATAAAGGCTTAGTGTGGTCATCCTTGACACACAACATTACAGTAAAACATTGTTATATGGTATTAGAGCTTAGGTTATTCTTGACAGAGGAATAACGAAAGTCGTTCTCCATCGAGGACCTGTTGTCCCCGGTGGACCTCTTTGCTAGTTGTCCTATTTCCGACAACCTATTTCCACGTCCCTGGTGGACCTTTCTGCTTGCTTCCAGTCTTCCAACGACCCTTTCTCCTTTCCCAATGACCTTTCTTGCGACCGTCGCCGTGACGCGCCAAACTGTTTTGGTTCCATTTTGTTGTTTTCCCCTCTTTCCTCAGCCACAGCTCCCTTTGTTGCATGAACAGTATCGTGACTGTTGCGAGCACTATTACACCGCCACCGCGCTGCCTTTTTGCCCTCGTGCCCAAACGACCAGAAGTGTCTCCCTGCGACGAACCCAACGCCGCCAACTTAAAACACCGCTGCACATGGCCCCACGCAGGGCCCTGGTGTGTGAAGTTCACGCACACGACGTGTGATGCATCTCTAGTGAACCGCCTTTAGTTTCTATCGGGTTGACCACATTTGTAACAAGCTCAATTCCTATTACGTATATGCTCAAGCTTGAGGGAGAGTGTTAAGATTATACATTATCCTGTTATTCATGATTAGATAGTAATTAGTGATTTAGTCCTTATTACTCATTATTAGATTGATCCTATGTAATCAATATTGATCCTATTTGTTCATTACAAATAAAGGCTTAGTGTGGTTATCCTTGACACTCAACATTACAGTAAAACACTGTTATAATTTGCATAAAACTTAAATTTTTTTTATGCATACATAATTGATATATATCATATATTTCAACTGCTATGCGACTTCCTCTAGTTATCCATGATGCTATCTGTTATATGATATAGCAGATTATTGGCTTTCTGCCATATTTGTGATCCGCAATTGATAACACTGGTATCAATTAAATTTCCAGTAGAAATCCAGTTAATGCTAGTCCATTTTTTTTTTAATTGTACAATTTGAAAATGAAAAATTCAATGTGCATCAAAATGTTGTCTATGTGCATTTCTGTAGAGCACTTCATTGCATGTTGAAAATGGACTACATTTAAATTCAATCAGATCTAGAATACAAAGATCGTTTTGATTCCTGTTTGTGGTTTTGTTGATACTTGATTGTAGGTCATTCGTAAGTTAAACTGTAAATCCTCGTTGAGGTTCATAGCATGTGTCTAAATTTACACTTAGTACACGCTCACCCTCTCTCTAAATTTACATTCACAACAAATTGAAAAAATCTAGAATCTAGAATCTAGATATAGAACATATAATATCTCAAAATCCGAATGAATTGCAAAAGTGATTAACTACCCATGCATGAACAAAAATTTCACCAGTATTCATTTCTTACCCGTGATTGTAAGACCATGGAATGCAGTGGTAACCCTTAGCTTATTTTAGTGAAACCAATCAAGACAGAACTAATCCAAATGAAAAGGAATTCTATTACTAAATTGCTATAGTTGTAGTGTTTATGCATATTTGTACAAATGTCGGCTTTCGACAGCAAGAATAATTTCATCACAGTCTACCAAAATTGTGGTTGTGGATGTCAAAACTGTAGTATGAAGGTATGTATGTGATTTAGGGAACAAAATGGGGGATGGCTAACGCTGCCATGAATTACATGCTTCATCGGTTTTGAGTTTGTGTAGATACTATTTCATTTTGATATTAACGTGTGAAGCTTAATGGTTTACTTATCCAAAGCTATAGATATCTGTTAAATTCTAGAAAATCAGATCTGTTTTCTTTCTTTTGGAACATTGAGGTTATGCTTCTTACTTTTTTGCCTCAGTTTCTCTGGATGAAGTTGGTTAGTGAAGCACTTTCTTGGTTCCCACATCAGCTTAGTCTTTCATTTAGGATACTTTTTGTGCCATTTTAAAAAATTGAGGATAAGTTAAACCAAAAAAAAATAGATTTCAAATAAAATAGAAAATTATAGCTTAAATATTCAATTGGTTATTTTTATATTGGGTTTCTCTGAATAAAATTAATGGCTAATAGACCATCTTCTTGGGCTCCATATCAGTAAAGTCATTTGGTCTATTTAAGACCATAGATGCCAAATTTAAAATTTTAGGATTTGATTGATTAAACTTTAAACCTAACCGAAATAAACTGATAGGCACTGGATCAGCAGAAAAGTAAAGAAAGAGAGTAGAAATGAACAAGAATGATTATTATTGAATGAATGGAGAATAATCCCCAGCTTCTACCCCACCTATTGGGCCTATCAATACCCCCCCCCCCCCCCCTCTCTGGCAGTTCCAGTTTATAAGCAACCTCCCCAATCCTTTGGATGACCTTATAAGGTCCATAAAATCTGGGACTTAGCTTTTCATTCACTTTTTTAGCCAAAAATCCCATTCTATAAGGCTGTCTCTTCAAAAATACCAAATCTCCTTCCTGAAAACTGATTTCCCGTCTACGCTGATCTGCATATTTCTTCATTTGATCTTGAGATTTTAACAAATTACTTCTTCTTGTAATAACTCATCTCTGCCCTCCATCAGCTGATTGACCTCTTCCAACTTAGAAGGAATATCAGCCCCTTTTATTAACAAAGGTGGTTTCTATCGATATAAGGCCTCAAAAGGTGACATCTTTGCTGAAATATTAAAGTTGGTATTAAACCAAAATTCAGCCCAACATAAATGATTCGGCCACTGCTTTGGTCTGCTGCCAGTTAAACACCTCAAATAGGCTTCTAAACACCTATTAGCAACCTCTGTTTGCCCATCTGTTTGTGGGTGATATGCTGTGCTCATTTTCAGTTTAGTACCAGCCCTCCTAAATAATTCCCTCCAAAATAAACTCATGAACACCTGATCTCTGTCTGAACCTACGGATGAAGGAAATCCATGCAGCTTAACCACTTCAGTAATGAAAATATCAGCCACTTCCTTAGCTGTATAAGGATGACTAAGAGCAAAAAAATGAGCATACTTAGTCAACCTATCAATTACCACTAGAATAGTGTCTTTACCTTGAGCTTTAGATAACCCTCCCATAAAATCCATAGCTATATCAGACCATCTCTTCACAGGTACTGGTAATGGTTGCAGCAAACCTGCTGGTGACAAATTACTGGCCTTATTTCTCTGACATATTTCACAGGCAGCCACATACTCCCTAATTGTTCTCTTCATACCCTGCCAATATACTACTGCAGCCACCCCTTTATAAGTTCTAAAAAATCCAGAATGACCTCCCACAGGAGAATCATGTAACTCCTTTAGAATTATAGGAATCCTGGCAGAATTTTGTGCTAAAACCAGCCTGTTCTTGTAAAATAATTTGCCTCTGTGTACAGCATACCCTTCCTTCTCTAAAGTTTTCGACACTATCCCTTGAAATAGCTCATACAACTTAGGATCAGCTTGCATTTCTTCTTCCCAATCACTCCATTCCTCTTCTTGTACTACTGAAATGGCTTGAAACCCAAACTGCCTGGACAAAGCATCAGCCACAATATTTTCTTTTCCTGGCCTATATTGAATATCAAACTCATATCCAATCAACTTGGTAGCCCACTTGAATTGCTCTTCACTCAACAATTTCTGTTCATTCAAGAACTTTAAACTCTTTTGGTCTGTTCTGATTATGAATTTTTTTCCCAACAAATAATGTCTCCATTTTTTCACAGCCAACACTACAGCCATTAACTCCCTTTCATATACTGACTTCAACTTGCCCCTTTCTGATAAGGCTTTGCTCCAGAATGCTAAAGGTCTATCCTCTTGTAATAGTACTGCACCTAGGCCACTTCCAGAAGCATCAGTTTCTAAAATAAAGGTTTTAGAAAAATCTGGAACTGCTAGGACAGGTAGCTAACTTCCTTAAGCTTCTCGAAAGCTTTCAATGACTCTTCCTCCCATCTAAAAGCATTCTTCTTCAACATATTATTCAAGGGCTGTGCCATTTTCCCATACCCTCTTACAAATCTCCTGTAATATCCAGTCAACCCTAAAAAACCCTTGAACCCTTTCACATCTTTAGGGATAGGCCACTCAGTCATGGCAATCAATTTTTTAGGATCAGCCTCTACTCCTCCAGCTGAAATAATATGCCCCAAATATTCTACAGATTGCTGCCCAAAATTACATTTCTTCCTTTTTATATACAGCTCCTGCTGCTGTAAAACTTGCAGTAACAGCTCTTAAATGCATAACATGCTCCTCCAAACTACTGCTGTACACTAGTATATCATAAAAAAAAACCAAAGCAAACTGTCTCAAAAAAGGCTTTAATACCTCATTCATGAGTGCCTGAAAAGTTGAAGGTGCATTGGTTAATCCAAATGGCATCACCAAGAACTCATAATGACCTTCACGAGTTCTGAAAGCTGTTTTATGCACATCCTCTGCCCTCATTCTGATCTGATGATACCCTGCCTTCAAATCTAATTTTGAAAACCAAGATGCTCCCCCAATTTCATCCAGCAGCTCTTCAATAATGGGCATGGGGAATTTATCCGGCACAGTTATTTTATTCAGTGCTCTAAAATCAACACAAAACCTCCAACTCCCATCCTTTTTCTTTACCAAAATCACAGTGCTAGCAAAAGGACTGATACTTGCCCTTATAATTCCAGCTGACAGCATATCTCCCACTAGTTTCTCAATCTCATTCTTCTGAAAACGTGGATACTTGTAAGGCCTTAAATTTGGAATCTTGCTACCTGGCTGCAAATTTATTGCATGATCTTTCCCTTTAATTGGAGGCAACCCTTGAGGTTCCTGAAAAACCCCTTCAAACTCCTGCAACAACTGTGTTACAGAATTAGGCACTGCTTCTGTTTTTCCTTCACCTTCTACAGACTTCTTCTCAATTATAAACCCTTGCTCAGCCTCCAACATATTATGCTTGCTCAGTTTTCTGCTTATAGCAGCTCTAATTAGCTCAGGTTCAGCCCTTAACACCACTTTTCTGTTCTGCACCTTCACTGTTAATATCAACTTGTCAAAATTAGCCTGCACTTCTCCCAGTCCAGCTAACCATTATACTCCTAACACCACATCAGCCCCCCCCTAACTCAAACAAGTAGCAATTCTGCACCACTGTCAAGTCCTGTAATTCAATCTGCAAAGACTTACAAACTCCTTGGCAGCTCACTTTGTGCCCATCTCCTACCTCCACATGATAAATTTGAGTAGGAGATACTTCCAATTTTAATTCCTTCACCAACTTTGTAGAAATAAAATTGTGAGTTGCCCCGCAATCAATTAACGCCACTATCTTCCTGTTTTTAATGTTTCCCCACAGCTTGAGTGATTTCTTTGATGTAAACCTTTCAATACTGTGTAAAGACAGCTGATGCACCTCCTCTTTTTCCTCATCTTTACCTTCTTCTGGATCCCACCATTCCTCTTCCTCCTCTTCCTCCTCCATAATCATCAATCTCAGCTGTTTGTTTTTACAAACATGGTTTGGGTGATACTTTTCATTACAAGTAAAGCATTCACCCTTCTTCATCTTCTCATTTACCTCTATAGGAGATAATCTATGGAAATTTTTCGTTTTATTCAGCTGTTCTCCCCCCTGTTTTCACTCCCCCAACAGCCTCCAGCAACTTACCACTCCCCTGCTGCACTTCTTTCCCACTTCTTGGTCCTGAAAAATTAGTTCTTTGGATATTAGGTATCCATTTTCCAATTCTGGGCAGATTCCCCAGAGCTCTATTCTTTTCTTCAACTTGCCTGGCTTTCATCATAGTTTCCAGCAGGGACTTAGGCTCATGTAGCCTCACTTCTGTCCCAATTTCTTCTTTTAAACCCTTCACAAACACCTCCATCAGAAAAACTTCTCCCAATCCCTTTCCAGCCCCCACATGCTTTTCGAAAAGCCCAATATAACTTTGCACACAATCTTCTTGCCTCAAAGAAAGTAAAGCTTGAAATGGATTACCTAGATTGGAGCTCTGAAACCTCTGCACCACTGCACTCTTGAATTCATCCCAAGATTGATTCAAGCTCCATGATTCCCACCATTGGAACCAAGCCAAAGCTTCCCCATCCATGGCCACCAAAATAGCTTCCATTTTCTCCTCCTCCCTTACTGCCTGAAGCCGGAAAAACCTTTCTACTCTCAAAATCCAGCCCACTGGGTCCTCTCCCGTGAAAATCGGCATCTCTATTTGCCTCCATTGCCGTGCCCCAAGTTCCTCTCCTTCCCTGCTCCTGGTTCGCGCCCCCTTCGCCGTCACTCTCGGCCCCGACCCCGACGTTTCCAACGACGCAGCCAATTGTTGCAGAACCTGCCCGATTGCGCCCAATCGGGTCTCCATCGTGACCCGATTGGCTTCCAATGCGACCCGATTGGCCTCCAAAACTTCGCGGTCCATTTCTCTGGCTTCGCGCATCTCCTCCAAAACCTTCTCCAGTGCCTCAACTCGCGCCTCCATTTTGCTCGTGTTCTTCGCTGCCATTAATGACCCACAGCCCCAGAATAGAGCTCTGATACCAGTGATAGGCATTGGATCAGCAGAAAAGTAAAGAAAGAGAGTAGAAATGAACAAGAATGATTATTATTGAATGAATGGAGAATAATCACCAGCTTCTACACTTGTGATCCGAGGTCACAATCCTCCAAATGAGTAACTACCCTTTTTACAGTTATTCCCCTGTATTTATAGCTTCTTTCCCTCCTAATAGAATTACAACTAACGCCTATCTGCTATTTTGCTTATTACACCTCCTACCATATGTTTGTCCCCACCTATTGGGCCTATCATAAACTAAATGATGTGGAAGAAAATTGGAAGTCTATAACATTTTCTATTTAAGATGATTAAGGGAACTCTTGGTTAAACAATTTATTTAAGAACTTATTCAATAAGCTCTTATCAATTTAGTGCATATTTAAAAGCTTAACTTTGGAGCTTACTGAAACAAGTTAAAACGAGTTTATTTGGATAAGGTTCTCCATGAATATTATTTTAATAAGCTAAAGAAAACTTACAATAACTAAGAAGGTCACAAGTCATTTCCATAAATTCATGTAAGCTCTAATAAATGCTCCCTAGAAGATAAATTTGAGGAGCTTGCCTGTTTCTTCTTTTGTGTGATTATAGTCTCTATCTTCGAACTTTTGTCTGAACTATAGGTTATCTGCAACTCATATATGATATGGAACCATATTTCAGAAAAGGCAGCGCGGAGAAGTTGAGCCTGTAAATGCTGCCAGAGAAGTTGTTGGGGATGTTGATTCAACAAGTATGTGATTCCTTATCACATTTTTTCTTCTTCTAATTAGGGGTTGATCTCTATTTCATTCTTTTTGTAGATATTTATTAGAGGATGAACTTGTTTTATGGCTTATTATTGATGATAATAGAACTTGCAGTGTAACCTGTGAACAATATTGGTTTAGATGCCTGACTTGAGCCATGAGAACATGAAAGGAGAAACATGTAGTTACAATTTGTTAGGCAAATTATTTCACTTTGTCCATGCTTAACCAAGTCACACCACACAATGAGAGCCCAGGATGGGATGGAAGTTGCTAGGGAAATCTGAGTTTCAAGTACAGGAGGGATATTTGTTACTGTGTTTTGCTTAGTGCCAGAGACTTCAAATGAAATTTTATTATGTATGTGTGTGTAGTTTAATATTAGGCTAAAATATGTTTTTCATCCCTATAAAATTCACAAAGTTTGGATTGCATTCATGCAAAATTTTTCGTCTGTTTTTCGTCCTCAAAATTATGTGTCATTTTTTGGCCAAGAGCAAGGTTCAGATATCCAAACACGTGTATCACTTTTTACATCGGTATGCATAACCAATGTAGAAAAAGTTACATTTATGTCGGTTATATGTATAACCAATGTAAAAAATCATTATCGTAGTTTTGGATACTACCGAACCTTACTCTGGGACAAAAAATGACACATTATAATCTTATGAGGACGAAAATGGACGAAATTTGTGCAGGGACGAAATCCGAACTTTACAAATTTCACAAGGACAAAAAACATATTTTTGTCTTGATATTATTTGTTGCTGAAAGTTGTATCGCACAGCTTTATCACTAGTTTGATCCATTTGGAGTCTTCATTTTGTTTCCTTTTCTACTTTCTAGTTAGAAGAATTTTGTATCCTAGACTAAATGTGAAAAATGGTGCATCTGATAGGTGATTCAAGCAGCAATTATCTCAGAAGACTACTGGAGAAGCCAATTGCATATATCACAAGTATTTTGGCTCAAATCACAGTCAACTTGTTAACTTTTATTTATGTAGTATTTGTGGCATTGGGGAAATTTTTTGTGGTTCACTCTGTAGACAACCAACCAAGAAGCCATGAGCAAACCGAATCAGCACAATCCAATTCCCAGGATCAATTAATGACTCTGACAATAAAAGAGCCACTTTGGCAAAGATTGCAGAATTTAGAGGCAGTGGTAACTGAGATGGCCAATAAACCTAAAACAATTCCTCCTGAAAAAGAGGGTATTCTTCAAGAGTCATTGAGTCGTATAAAATGTATAGAATATGACTTGCAAAAAACAAAGAAGGTAGTTCCAATCTCCTACCATAAAATTGAACACTTTCAATGTCATGTTAAGAGATTTTATATTACTGTGTTGATTGAGTTGGCTGCTCATGTTAGGCCCTGCTAGCAACTGCTTCAAAGCAAGTTGAGCTTGCC
Organism: Glycine tomentella; assembly: GCA_007407185.1. Classification (NCBI taxonomy): domain Eukaryota; kingdom Viridiplantae; phylum Streptophyta; class Magnoliopsida; order Fabales; family Fabaceae; genus Glycine; species Glycine tomentella. Next base: position 232,083 of record PYAF01004608.1, read on the forward strand.
GAGTCATTGGAAAGCTTAAAGGAGAGTAAATTTGACGTAAGTTGCTATTGCCCCCAGTTTCAGTTCGAAAAAATTTATAAATTTAATGGACTGTCTTATAATGCTGCTCTGATCTGAATGCATACCTCTCTGTTAATCTGATGCTAAACAATGAGTTACGTTTATGTCTAATCAGTGATTGCTATAATCTTGTGCCATAGAGATTTCTCTTTAGAGTACACACACAATAACTCCCTTTTATATCATATCCTCCTGGTAAAAATTGCAGAAGTCGTTAAATCAGATAGTTGGGCTTTCAGTATATCGGACACATAAATGCTAATTTGTATAGGAAACTCTTCCAAGTGGATTACGACTGTAAGGATCCAAAAGTAAAGCTACATCCACCACCACCTTCTTATCTCCTCACTTTACCTTAAATTGAGGTCCTTGATAAATTCGAGTTGGGCACATCTCTTCATTACATTTTACTAATATATTATTACTCAGTTTGAGTTGTTCACATCTCTTTGTATAGGTTTAACATGTTATTCTCAGAAGATAAAGTCGTAAATGGGTTTTGGTGATAACTTTTTCCTATTTATTTGAATGCTTACATATAGTATATACAGATGATAGATAACTTTTCCTAAAAAACAGGGAACAAACTCATGTTGGCCTAAAAATAGAAGTTATGCCCCAGGACGATGAGCATCCCTCTTTTCAGCATCAGTTTGCAGTCCATTGTTTTTTATACTCTACAGCTGAATTACTACCAGAGCTAAAAAACTTTCTATTGGCTTATTTAAAGGAATTACTCTCATTCTCATAGGTGACTTTTCCTTCTATTTATATAAACACAATTTTATACTCTCTGACTCGCTGAAAGAAGCAGTGGTATCTTGTAATATCCATTTCTTTTCAGGCTTGAGGAATGGGCTATGGGGAGTGCATAGCCCCAATGTATAGAAGGCAACAAGAATTTTTTATGAAGATTCTGGACTCCAAATATTCCTTTTAAATGTATAACTGTATGTTAACCACATTTTTTTTTTCCTTATTGGCTGTTCTGTACAGAGGACATATATACAAAGTATGCTACTCAAATTCAGATGTATTTTAATACCAGTTGCATATATGCCGAAAAGGAACATTTTCTGTAAGAGATTGTAACAAATAGCAGTAAATTTTGGATTTTACTAGAGGATGTGTTATCCTGAAATTTTTAGTTTTGGATTATTTTATTACTCTATTTTTTAGAGAAATTACTATTAGTGGACTTTACAATATGAAGTATCAACACGCATGTTATTAAGCCACTGTATTTTTCGGTTTGCTTGTATTTACTCCCTTCTCATGAGAACAATGCTGTCGAATATGGTAGAATTCAACTGAAGAATCAAGAGTGAAGTGTGGTTTGGGGCTCTGAGTTAATCCTAATAAAAAGGAGGGATCAAGTAACTACAAGAGTAATTTTAGAAGAGTCATTCTCCATCCTCATCCTTCATATTTTAGTATAATCGTTAAAGATAAGTTATTTGTTATAATCATTAGATTAAAAGCAAAATGAAAATGAAAGATTGAGATGAGAAAAAAACTCTTTTAAGGTTTCTCTTTATAATGATAAAAACTATTGAAACTGACTCAGTTATACTTTTTTAAATAACTATAAGGGTCTTAGTTATGTGTAGCCTGAAAGTATTGGTTAATTAGGAGCTTTTAAGGTATTTTAGTAGCTCATAAGTTACTTTCACTAGTTTATAAGACAAGAGTGTTTTCATTAAAAAAAAAATCAAATTTATAATATAAAGGTAGATTATATGCCTTCTACATTTCTTTATCATACTTAGCCAAAAATAGTCCAAAATTAGCAACGCACACACCCTGGATTTGTTATTCTATTTTACTTAACTAGTGTCTTGGGCCTTGCTCTGGACACAAAAACAAAATGGTCAACATATTTATTTTAACATATCTTTGATTAAATAAAATCATCAAAATGCCATTGAATTAAAAGAATGTTAAGGGTTAACACATTTTGGGTGAACCCAAGATAATATTCCTAGTAGAAAGCCAAGGACCAATCCTTTTAAGGCACTGAAATTTAACAAATACTTTTTCATAAGCAGGGACATGAGGATTAAATCCCTGATAATATATTTAAGAGGCAAGTTATCTACCTATCAATCTTGTGACATCATATTGATTTTAAAGATTAACATATGGCTTATATATTACTTGACAAATTATTATTTTATAGATGATTTTTCATACCTACTTTAGATTGGCAAAAGGCAGAGCTATTACACTGCTCCCTAGGCATTTTGAGGAACAACATACGACTAAAATTATCTAAAATTAGGTCATTAATTTACATAAAATATTAAATATTAAATGATTTTCGTGTGTCAAAATAATGAATATTTCTTCGTTAAAGACTTTAATTTTATTTCCTTAATCTAAAGGTATTAATCCCCTAATAAAAATCTAAAGGTATTAATTGACATTTGCCGGACTTAAAAGATAGTTCCAAACTTCTCTATACACCAAAAAGACTGAAAATATCACTTTTTAATTAATAAAGCATAAAATTGGCAATTAAATCCAAACTTATAAACACTCAACTGATTCAATCTAGTTTCATTATAGGTCAAGTTCATTTGAATATATAACTACTTTTAAATATTTAGAGGGAGAATTTTGTTTTCTATAATAATGTAATCCAATATGAATAAAATTTTCGTGAAAAATATACTTGTGATTTATACAAAATGAACTCACTATGTGATTTCTTTAATTAATTTTATGAAATCACCTTTTCAAGGGCTCGATAGGACCTGATTCCCTTAACCAGTGGGTTGAAAATTTAGTCTTGAGATTGTCTAGGGACATCAAAAAAGATATTTCAGATAACTATAAGGATATTATTGTGTAAACATATCCTTAATATCTCATTCTTACTTACAACCAATATAAAATTGTTAAGTGGCAAATGTTTATTTATTAATTTTTATTTGATTCCTTCTGTTTAAAAAATTATATATATAGGTAGTTTTCTTTGATAAAAACTTGATCTTATAAAGATATTTTAAATAATAATAATAATAATAATAATAATAATAATAATAAAAATGTAAATAAAATAAAAATACTTAACCAACAAAACTAAACCATACTTTAAAAAAAAACTAAACTAAACCAAAATATTTATTAATATATTTCTAATGTATTTTGTAAATTACATTACATAAAATATATTTTAAATAGATTAAGTTTTTTTTTATTTATCATTTCTTTATAAGATAAAATAAAGGAAACTAATTATATCATTTTTCTTATTATAAAGAATCAAATTAAAGCTAATAAACCAAGATAATGTTTTCTTTATATTTTAACATGCATTTGTCAATTTTCTACTAATTGTGTCTAAGAATGAGATATTAGGTGTGTGCCTACACAAGAATATCTGTTCAAGAATATCTGTTCCAATATTACTCAAATGTTTCACAAACAATTTGGAAAAGTATTTGGGATTCAAAATGTTGCAAGGAAGACTGAGAAGACAGGATTATTTGGAGATCATTGAGAAGGACCCTCTTGTTGGATTGAACTTTAATAATAATAAATTAGATATATGAAGAGTCATGTTCCTAGGTGAAGAAGTTACTCATGTGAAGAGTTATGTCCCTAGGTGAAGAGTTACTCAAGTGAAGAATCATATCTTTAAGTTTCTTTAAGTTTACATTAATAGACTATTATAAATAGCATCTCAGGTAAAAGATCAATGTGTGACTTGGCAGACCATTATCTAAATACATCAGAAGTATTCTACCAGAAAAATTGTTGTGTGTTTGTGTGTTTGTGTGAGTGCTCCAGTGTGTTTGAGGACTTGTGATACCACACCTCTCAGCTTGGCTGGATGGAAAGCGAGATTATACTCAATAAAGCTGGGCGCCTCACCCTTGCTAACCCAGTTTTGGCGGTGCTCCCTGCCTATGGAATGCAAATTTTGCGGTATCCGCAATATGCTTGTGACTATTTTGGAGGGAAGGGGTGATACTATTTGAAAAAACTCAAGTCTCACGTTGATTAGAAATAATGCCAAAGTCACATTCTAAGAGGAAGCATGTTACCAACCAAAGAAATATGGCGGCTTTGGTGTTGGTATAGCAAAGGCACCAAAATACATTAACTAGAAGGGGGGATATTTTTATGGCTAAGATAGAAAAGGCTCTCTCTCTCGTGTGGGACTCTTTGATGCTGCTTTGAAGAACTTAAGTGATGTCTGGTTCTTTAATTTTGGTGATGGGCATACAAGTTTTTGGAGCCAGCCTTGGGTGAGGAAGGTTCCTATTGGGTCTTTCATTCCCTGTGTTGATATCCAGGATAGTATTTTTAATATTTGTGATGTCTGGAGAGATTTGGACTGGCAGTTGCGTGAATTATATACACCAATTGCCATCTGATATTTCTCTGGATATTCTGGATATGAAGCCGCGCGCGTCTCTTGGACCAAGTTCCTGGCAGATGGAGTTGGAGGCATCATACTTCTGGGGAGTACTCGGTTAGTTCAGCTTATCAGATTTTGCTTAAGCAAGATAATGTGGTGCCGGTGATATAAGGTAAGGTTGATGGTTGAAAATGGGAGCTTAAGGGTGAAGGAAGAAGGGAAAGAGGAGAGATTGTGGATTCAAATTTCTTTCTAATAAAACCAACAAACTAGCATTTGTTGATAAAAAAAAAAAGATAATGTGGTACCCTAAACCCGGGATCTTGGAATTGGATTTGGAAGACTCAAATTTCAGCTAGCGGTATGCGATTTTTTTATGGCAGATTTGCCATGTCGGTCTTCCAACTAGATCAATTCTCTATCAAAGACAGGTTATTCATTCTGGCACTTGTTTGCATGTGTTGCAATGCTGCTGTGGAAACCACAGTTCACTGATAATTTGGATGCCAACATGTTCATGATGTTTGGAGAAATATTATGCCGAGTATAACTCCCCTCTCTCTGATTATGCTAATATAGCTTCCTGGTTGCATGAGCAAGTCATGAAATATGGCTCGATCTTTATGGCAACAACTTGGTGCATTTGGTGCGCGAGAAATAAATATATTTTTGAGCATATTATGACTTCTGTGTCTGAGCTTTGCTTCCAGATAAAGGGGCGCATAATTGCTAGTCCCTTGTCAAGGTACGTGGCTTGGCACCCCTCCTCCCCGTTGGCTCTTTTGCATGCATTAAACGTTGTGGGCGAGAATCATCGTGCTGCCTTCGGCGGGATCATTCGTGATCATGAAGGAAGTTTTATTGCTGGCTTCTATGGTAGTTGTGGTGCTACAGATATCTTGCATGCTGAGATCCTGGCTCTTTATCATGGGATTCACATCCGTTGGCTCAATAGATCTTTCTTTATCCATATTTCGCATCGATATATCAAGAAAACTGTATTAAATTGGGTACAAGAGGTACCGACCCTTTAATAAAACAAGATTTTTCACAAGACCCCTACCTATTCTCTAGACTAAAACAATCTACATATTTGTAGTGTGTTAACAACACTCAAGATCATCTGTATAATTACATTTTAACACCAACACCAATTGTAATTTATTTTGCATTCACACACACACACACACACACACACACACACACACACATATATATATATATATATATATTACTAGCATATCCAAAACGTATTGTATTCTTAATTTTTAAAAAATTGACATATCTCTATATTCGTTTCATGTCATATCTCATATTTAGGCTTCTTAAGTGGTTAATCATCACTATCGTTGCAAGAGGTAGGGTTCTTGTGAAGCTGAGTTACTGATGTTGCAAGACCCTCCTCCTGACATGCAATCTCTGTCCGCTGAAGGATGCTGGCCTGGTGCTTCTCATTGTCAGTCAGTGCCATGGCGGGGCATTGGCCGCCGACCAAGTCCGGAGCCAGATTCAGCTCATACTCGCCGTGGCTGATCAGGAAAACCTCCGTCATCGCCTTGTTGTCCGGCACATTGACTATCCCCTTCCCCAATAAGCTCTAGGACAGTGTGGGCAGCGACGGCAGGGGAGGCGGCGGGACAAGGAGTTGTAGGGGTCCCAGACCCTGATTGAGGGGCCGAGTCACAGAGTCCTTAACAACGAGAGTGGAGATGCGGAGGCGTGGCACGACAGTATGTCGGGCTCCTGCTCTAGAATCTTCTTCACCATGTGGTTGCCCAATTAGGCTCGGCCCATCAAGGGCCCGTTGAGGTTCCTCTCATCATCTTCTTGTTCCTCTTCTTGTTCCTCTTCCTTTTCTTTGTTGTTTTCCACACTTTGCACTAATTGGCTCACATCCATATTTACGCGAAACGACGTCGGATCGAGCGAGATGCGGGGGTTTATCACTCCAAGTTGAAACACATCACGCGGCGGGGTTTGGGTTTGGGATCTGAATAGGGTTGGGGGAGTTAAGTGGGTGAGTGAAAATGAAGAGAAGTTGATCTCTTTGTGGCGTTTTCGATCTTCATTTATATTTTCATGAAAATTTTCGATCTTCTTGTATCATGAAAGTTTTCTTTTCTTTTTTTGTTATTTCTATGACTATTATATTTTTAAAATATAATTAGAGGAAAAAATATAATAAATTGATATTATTTAATTCAAACAAAGAATTCAAAATATACAAAATTTAAATTGTTTTATCCAAACAAAAAATTTGAAATTTAAGGAATTTAAATTGGTTTATCCAAGAAAGTAATTTTAAAATCCAAGAATTTTAATTGATGCATTTTAATTTTCCTGAATTTTAAATTCTCTGAAATTTTTTAATTCTTCATCCAAACACACTCTAAGGGTTTTCCTTGTCTTGAGTTTCTCCCTAAAAAAGATGGATCGGATTGTATCTAAGTGGAACCATTAAATGGGTTGTTAAGGAAAAAGAAAAGTTTTGAAATGACAGACAAATCATGTCTAATGAAAAGAATTGATAATATTGATAAAAGACAGATTAATCACCTCAACTATTTGAATTGGAGGCTTTTTTATATGCTAAAAAAGCATTTGTGGTGGTTTAGGCACAAATGTTTTTGTATACAACAAAATATTATCACTTATTGATGGTTTATTATTTGATTTACCAAAATTAAGCTATTAATATATACATTGTAAATTTATATTAACAATAGAATGAATCATCGTTTTGGTTGTTGAAATTGTAAGAATCACGCAAATTAGTTACTACAATTAGCAAAGAAACAAAATGATCCTTGAATTTGAAAATTGTCAATCAATTTGGTCCCTTGATTAAATCTTATTTAACACCATTAATTAATCGGTTAAGTACTGGATGTTAGCTCACAAATACATTCTGGCTAAAAAAATTGTAGCCCACATCAAAGCATTGAAACCTTGTCTCCTTTACTTTGTGCATCCGACAACCATATCCACACCTTAGACAAATCTCCTTTACATCCATCATATGACATCCTTAATCATGGTTTTTGAGGTTGTTGCCAGGAATGACAAAGGGAACCAAGTTATAATGGGGGTATATACAAAAAAAGAGATTTTGGTTACAACTTGCTTGGTTGAGTGTGGTTTTGGTTGACTGTCTCTGATAGAGTGCTTTTAGTTGAGAATTTTTCTATCCTTCTTATCTTATTTGACCTTTCTTGGACCTTTATTTTCCTATTATAATTCAGTTTTTGGCTTAGGCAAGTAAGTGGGCATAATTGCTAATTGTTGCGTATTTTTGGATTTTTGGCTCACTTGATGTATCTGACTTGTGTAGGACCTATAGGGTGCTACCGATCTCCGAATGGAGCATTCTAGGAGTTCCTGGAAAGATAACAAAAATATCTACAAGTTTGCTAGAAATAGCTCGAGGCCAATTCTGTCATTTAGAGGGTCATTTTAAGCTTTGAAGTTAGTACCTCTGCACTTGTAATTTTGGGCTGCGAATTTGACTTTCATGGTTGTAAGTAGCAAAGAATTAGATTGTTGGGTTTGTTTGTGGCCCATTTAATTTTCAGAACTCAGTCACTATATTTATTAGTGACTTTAGTGAAACTTGGACAGCACACTTACAATTCAATAAACAAGTTTTACATTTCTTTTCTTTAGTTTTTAGTATCAAAAGCTTGTTATTCATTTTCTCTCAAGTGTTCTTCATTGTTCTTCATCTTCTTCATTTCCGTTTTGCTTTTCTTCCATTTTTTTGCACTCATTTCATGGGTTTTCCTTGGTGATCATCATGGAAGGCTAAATCACTAATCAATCCAAGGATCTAACTCAAGCAAGAGAAGATTTGGAGTTCCGGTTTGGTATTTCGAATTCTACTTGAATGTTCACCTTCTTCTTCAATTTCTATTATGTTTTCATGATTATGAATGCATTTAGGATTGAAAGTGAATTAGGATTATGAATTCATGTCTTAATTTTAAATGATAATCACAAGATTAATTGAATGATAGTTCAGTTAGGGTTGTGGTTTCAATTAATGTAGGAGTAGGATCGATTGAACTGCTTCTATTGAGATTGAATGAATGTTCATGTTAGAATCAATTTATGGGAATGATGATGATTCAATTAGCTTGGGTTAGTGAATTGGATTGATGCTTTCTAATCTGTTTTACTTCTTGATAATCTTGTTAATTTTTGCATTGTTCTTTAATTTTAGTTTGTGTTCTTGCATGTTTTACTTTACGCATACCAACTGTTTGACAAAATCCCCCTTATTATTACCAATAATTTGAAGCTAGAACCATATTGATCGTGTCTCTGAGTCGACCTAGGTTAGTTCTGTGCTACAAAATTAGCTTAGTAAAATTGTTTTGGTGCGTGTCGACAACGTGATTATCAAAACTGGCGCCGTTGCCGGGGACACGGTTCATTGTGTGCTAGCTTTAATTCATTGTAATTAGTTCATAGAAGTAGTTTTAATTCTTGCATTTTTAAGTTTTGTTGCACAACTATGTTTGTTACATGATTATGTGCTTGTGGTTGCTGCATTAGCTTTGTATTTACCTTAAAAACATAGGAAAACCCATAAAAATAAAGGCAAACCCTTAAAAATAGCGAAAAAACCCAGAAAAACAAAGCACAGCGTCCAGTTGGCGCTGATCGCGCGGCTCCCACTCTGATAGCGTGAACTGGCAGAACCTTCCGCGCTGATCGCGCCAGACCGGCGCTAGTCGCGCCACAGGTTCGGCAATCCCACGCTGATCGCGCCAGACCGGCGCTAGTCGCGCCAGACCGGCGCTAGTCGCGCGAGCTTCCCGAGCATACCACGCTGATAGTGCCAGTCCCTCGCTAACAACGCCAGCGTAAAAAAAAAAGAGTCTGGAATTTTAAAATTTTATTTTTGTATAAATTTTTTAGGATTGTTTTTGTGCTTTTTATTATCCTTTATGAGTTGCATTGTGTATGACTAGGTCCACATCAAGTGAATTTCATTCATTTGATCCTGAGATAGATAGGACATTTCATAGATTAAATAGACAAAACCTTAGGTTAGATGACTTTGATAGTGTAGTTTTAGACAGTAGCATAGCGTCTTCTGACTTTGATTCTGATTCTACTTCTACTCCTTCTA
>PYAF01004608.1:256770-320550 GCA_007407185.1 Glycine tomentella
GAGGCCCCGGCGCCATAAGTGTTTGAAGGGTAGGAATGCCCGTTTGAATATTGTGACATTTTTAAATTTTTGAACATTGTCTGGTTTAAATCCGAGTTTATTTGTACTTTACAATTTACTTTAATTTGCCAATTGATTTGTTTACGTATGTGATCATTTCGTCGAAATACGCTCGAATCCAAAACAGTTCGAATTCTTAATTGTTTGGCCAATATATCCTTTACGCGTGACATAAATATTTATTTGGTTCCAATGACCAATTATTTAATACAGATTTGTTTTTCCGTACGTTTGCCCGGACTACGTGTCCTGGATTAGGCTTGATAATGATAAACATGCTATAAGTAGGATCTGACTTAACAAATTTCCCACATTCCAACCTGATCATGGTTTTAATAGCACATCGATCACTGTCGAGATATTTTTGTGCAATCCGGTACGATCTCTCCTAGTTAGCTACTAATTTCCCGTCTAGGGCATTTTTATTTCCGATATCAGCCGTATGAAGCACTAGGTCGCCCTGTTCAAAATATCTTGGCTTCACCTTCTTGTTGTACTTCACAGTTGCTCGCTGTTTGGCTAACAGATCTTGGGCATGGGCCTCAACTCAGATTTCGTCCGCCAAATTCAACTCGACGGCCAAAGCCGCATTGTTCTCTTCTTCACCCTCTTGCAGAACCTGGTTGCATCTCAATGATGTTTGGCCAATCTCCACCGGTATCATGGCTTCGCATCCATATGTCATTCGGAATGGGGTATCCTTAGTGGAAGTTTGGACCGTGGTTTGTTGATTCAAGAGGAGCCATGCATAAATGAACAAGGATCAAGCTTTGGTGTTTTGTGCTTTCAACATGCCTCATTGGAAAAATGCCAAAGAAGCTATGAAGATCAATTTGATTCATGTAAAAAGGAAGTTGTGTAATTTGATAATCCAAGAGCATATCATGCATAATCATTCATCTAGGATTGTTAGAGTGAAGGTCTAAGTAAAAACAATTAACAAGTAAGGCATTTAAAAAGCAAAGTTTTTGGAAAAATGAAGTTTTCTTGCATTAATCGATTACAACATTGATAGCATTGATTATTTTGTTCTTCGTGCCTTTTGGAAAACAAATCAAGAACATTGTAATCAATTACATATCGAATTAATCAATTACATAGGCTAAAATGGAAAAATCTTACTGACTGTCTTAATCGATTACATAAGTTCGTAATCGATTACATATAATGCCTATGGATTACATGTTCTGCTGATTTAATCGATTACATATCATTTTAATCAATTACATAGTACATTTGAGAATATTGATCTGTCTGTCTTAATTGATTACCAAATTTCGTAATAGATTACTTAGTGCATTTGGAAAAACATGACTGTCTGTCTTAATCGATTACTTCACGGAATAATCGATTACATTGTTCATTGCTTAAACCCAGAACATATCAGGAGCATTTTAATCGATTACATTCTTGAATTAATCGATTACAAATGCGAAATAATCGATTACAGGAGCGTGTTTAATCGATTATTTTCAGTTGAAAAGCTGTTATAAATAGAACCTGTTGCTCTGTGTTTTTAAAAACTTGAGAATTTCAAAATCTGAGCAATCACAAACACTCCTAAGCTTTCTTTAGTGTATTTCTGGGTTTCTAAAAGCATTTAGACTTCACAAATTCGTATGGATTTTTGGTTTTAAAGAAGTGAAGCATCATTGAGTTTCAAAGCATAAGGAAAGGGATGCATTGAGTCTGTAATCTTTCTTTTGACCTGTTGAATCATTCACATGCATATGTTCTTTGGATTATCAGGTGAAATCTTTCCTTATTCTTTGACGGTGTAAATCTTTTAATTGATTTCTGTAAAGATTAGCTTATTGTAAATTGGTTTCTTACATGAAGATTAGAGATAGTGTTTCTCTAAGGGTTGCTGAGTAGTGTTCTCAGTTTTGGGTTTGGTCTCTAAGGGTCTAATAGTGTTTTAGACTTCTAAACTTTATCTAGGATTGATAAAGAGAGGCTTGTAATATCTTGTAAGAATATTATTTGCAATAGTGGAACTCTACTCTAGTGTTGAGTGGAAGAACTGGATGTAGCTTCATAGTGTTTGAAGTGAACCAGTATAAAATCTGTGGCTGATCTTTATTCCTATCTCTTCATCTCTCAATTGCTTTATTTGTGAATCAAATTTCATTACACAAAAAACAATCATTTGCTTATTGATTTCTTGACAGAGGAATTAGATTGAATATAAGATTCTTGGTTTCAAAACAATTTTTTAAAGTGATAAAGATCCTGTGGAAACTCTGATTTGAAAATTTTTATTTATTAAGGTTCAACCAATTCACCCCCCCTCTTGGTTGTTTTGAAGTGTTCCTATCATTTTCATGGTTTTGTCCCCACAACACGTAATAAAGCTGCTCTACCCAACTTGAGCCGGCATCATACGTTCGCTTTCGCAGTCCTTCGACAATTACCTTATTAGTGGTCTCAGCCTGCCCATTGGATTGTGGATGCTCTTCTGATGCGTAATGGTGCTTGATTTGGAACCCGACCATCATCTCTTGAAAGTCTCTGTCGGTGAATTGAGTACCATTATCGGTTACAATCTCACCTGGGATCCCGAACCTGGAAATGATGCTAACGTTCAAAAAACCTTTGCACTCGAGCCGACGTGATGGTGGTGATTGGTTCTGCTTCAATCCACTTTGTCAAGTAATCTACTGCCACTATCAGCCATTTTAACTACCCCTCTGCTGCCTTGAATGGCCACAATAGATCCATTCCCCACTTAAAGAAGGGCCATGGCACCAAAATAAACTGTAACTCAGCGGGAGGGGACCATAACAGCCTAGCATGTTTCTGACAACTTTTGCATTTCTTAACATGGTTCACCGAATCTGCCTCCATTGTCGGCCAATAGTATCCGGCTCGCAAGGCCTTCCTCACCAATGCCTTAGCACCCATGTGTTGGTCATTGATGCCTTCATGTATTTTGGTTAGCACATACTCAAATCTATCCGGCTTCACGCACAACATTATTGGGGCGTGCAATCCTTTACGATAGATTTCATCATTTACTATTGTATACATAGCAGCATCACGTATCAGTTTCTTGGCTTCCACCGCATCCTCTGGTATTATACCCCTCTCTAGATAATCAATCATCGACCGCCTCCAATCTTTCGTCACCAACATTATCATCATGCAGGTTGGTGTAGGTATCTCCCGCTGAATCACAGTCCGGTGGCTACCCGAGCCCTTGGTACTTGCTAATTTCAAGACGATGTCGGCCCTTGCATTTTCTTCTCTGGGGATATGGCTCACCGTTATATCATCAAAATCGACGATGATCTCCTTCACCTTAACTAAATATTTGGCCATTAATGGGCCCCTGACTCGGTATCGTCCTTCAATCTGAGCAGTGACGAGTTGAGAGTTAGTGAGCACCTTTATCTTCTTTGCTCCTTGCTCCTTTGCCTGCAACAACCCGGCTATTAGTGCTTCGTATTCGACCTGATTGTTCGATGTTGGGAATTTTAGTTGGAGAGATTGCTCGATAGTCACCCCTTCCGGATTTTCAATTATGACCTGGGCTCCACTTCCCTTCATATTGGACGATCCGTTGACATACAACTTCTAACAATTCTCTGTGTCATCGCTGATCGGGGTAAGTTCCATTACAAAATCCACCAAGGCCTGGGACTCAATAGCATGTCGAGCTTTGTACTTCAGATCAAACTCTGACAACTGTATCGCCCGGTTTATTATCCTTCCCGCCAAATCCGGTTTGTGCAATACTTGCCAAATTGGCTGATTAGTCCTGACAATGATCGTGTAGCTCTGAAAATATGAGCAAAGCTTCTTTACGGCTATTAGGAGGGAGAAAGCCACCTTTTCTTACTTTTGATACCTTAGCTTGGAATCTCGGAGAGCTCGGCTTACAAAATAGACAAGTTTCTGCATTTTGGAGACTTCCCTTACCAGCACTGCACTAACTACTTCATCTCCTACTGATAAATATAAAACTAGAACCTCCCCAGACTTTGGTTTTGACAACACAGGTGGAGAAGCCAAACATTTCTTTACGTCGGTGAAGGCTGCCTCACAATCCGGATTCCATCCAATCATAACCTCCTTCTTTAATGGCTTAAAGAAAGGGAGTGTCTTCTCTGTTGACTTTGGAATTTTACAAACAAGACACCAAATGTGCATTTGAGCGGATTCAAGCGAATCCTATGTTCCCTCAATCTGCCAAATGTTTCCTCCAAATCTTTGATATGATCCTTCAGATTGGTCATTTTTACGATCATGTCATCAATGTAAACTTCAATATTTCGATGAAGTTGGGGTTCAAAACCCTTGTTCATCATCCTTTGGTACGTGGCCCGAAAATCTTCAACCCAAAGGGCATCACATTATAGCAATAATTTGTCCTGTCGTCGATAAAAGCTGTTTTCTCCTGATCCGTCGGGTACATGGCTATCTGATTGTAGCCCGAGTAAGCGTCCATAAATGACAGTAATCGAAATCCGGACGAATTATCGACTAGTTGGTCAATGTTTGGCATTGGATAGGCATCCTTGGGGCATACCTTGTTTAGATCAGTGTAATCTGTGCATACTCTCCTTTTCCTGTTAGATTTTCGGACCATGACCATGTTAGATAACCATGTGGTATACTGAATCTCCCGTATGAACCCGGCTGCTAGCAACTCATTGATGTGTGCAGCCAATGCTTGAGACCTCTCGGGGCTGAGCTTCCGTTTCTTATGTTGGACTGGCTTGGATCCAGGATACATCAATAACTTATGACAACAAAATGTTAGATCTATGCTCAATATCTCGGATGCTTTCCAGGCGAACACATCCCGGTTCCTTCAGAGGCATTCTGTGAGTTGTATCTTGACTTTTGTCTCCATCATTCTTCCAATCTTAGTGATTTGATTTGATTGATTTTCAATTTGCACCTCTTCCACATCCTCAGCTGGCTCTGGTATCCATTCCTCCGTACTCTCCCTCATGTCTAGCTCAACCATGTTTATTGGTTTTCCCGACTGTTGCTCTATTACATCCCAGCATATTGGATCCCTCTGACGTATCCGAGGCGGTTAGGCCGGACTGCCTTCGCTTTCCCTTACTATGTTATAGTAACATTACCGGGATTCTTTTTGGTCCCAGCGGATTGTCACCACCTGATCTTTGTTCCCTACAAACTTTATCTTCTGGTGCTTGGTGGACATCAACATGTCCCACTTGTAGATAGTTAGCCTTCCCAAGATAATAATGTAGGGTGAAGGAAAATTAGCCACCACGAATCTGACTCTTTCAAACTTAAATGCCTCCTTGGTTCCTAATGTCATCCGTAGGTCGATGGAGCCTTTAAGGTTGGTATTTCCTCCATTGAAGCCTATCAACATCGTCTTGCATGACTTCAAGTCCTCCTCGTCCAAGTTCATCTTTTCGAACG
The DNA here is from genome assembly GCA_007407185.1 of Glycine tomentella. Lineage (NCBI taxonomy): Eukaryota > Viridiplantae > Streptophyta > Magnoliopsida > Fabales > Fabaceae > Glycine > Glycine tomentella. Next base: position 262,237 of record PYAF01004608.1, read on the forward strand.
CACTCCACAAAATAATGTCCGTAGAACTGCCATTGTCTACAAACATTCTCTTGACTCTGCAATTGGCCAACGTCCAGGTAATTACTAGGTCATCTTCGTGACCTGGCACGACATCTTCCATGTCCTCCTATGTAAAATATAAAAGGGAGGGGGCTTTCGGTTCACCAACTTTGCCCTTAAATTTTGGCTGCTCCCTTACTGAAATAATTTCTTTCAAGTATTTTCTCCTTTGATTGGCAGTATCTCCTCCTCCTCCCAGGGCTCAGATATGACGTTGCATTCGAATTTTGGCTCCTGGAACTCGCCATCGTCGTTCTGCCATTTCCTCTTATCTTCATTTTCCTTCCCAATTTGGGCTTCTTCTCCTATGCGCTTATTCTTGCGGCCCTGGGTCTTTATTACGTGCTGCCGCAGTCTACTGTTGCGAAAACCCGCACACTACGGAAAGTGCACCGATCGTTTCAAGTAATAAAGATTAGGTAAGTGAGTATCGTTCTCCACAGGGATTGGGGTGAAATTCACAGTAATGACAAGTCTAAGTGATTGGAAGTTAAACTGAAAATATTTGTTGAGTTGGTTGAAGTATTGAATAGAAAACCGAAGTTAAAATAAATGCAGTAAAATAGTTGAAGTATTACCAATGGAAGAAACGATTGTGGTCAGGCACAATCCCTAATGTTCACTCCTCTTTCACTTAACCGATTTATCAAGTTTGATCACAAATGATATATCTCTCCTAAATTCGTAAATCCTAGATAACTAGCGATTTAGCCCTTTAATTCGATCGAGAATCCTAATCCCTATAGCGATCCTGTCAAACTAAGCATTTAGCGAATATATCATAAGGGTTTCTTAATTCTTTTGCTCGGAGAATAACTCTTTCCTACTTTAGTTAATCCCTAATTCCTTAGTGAATCAACCCTTTAACCTGAATCAAAAACCCAATCCCTTGGTGAATTCTATCAAGTTAAGCATGTAAAAGACTCTATTATAAGGTTCCGCAGCCATGCATCCCTATCCCTAGGTGATGAACAACTGTTATTTTACTAAGGTCAGAAATTAGAATCCCAACATCCCCATTGCGAATCCTAACCCTCATTATCTAAATAGAATGGCCAATTCTAAATAAGAATAAAACAATGAAGAACAGAGTAAAATAAAACAATAAGAATTCTCATTCAATACCAGTCAAATTATAGAGGAGTTTACATCAGTTCATGGCCTTCCCACAATACAAGGTTTAGCCTGCCATAGGCTTCAAAGAAACCAAAGCTGTCAAATAACACATGATTCTGCAATGACCTAGCCTTGATTCTTGACTTCCAAGGGTTTAGAATGATGGAGAGAGTGTAGAAAGGTGTTTCTGTGTGTAATGGATGTCTTGTTTAGTCCCCAGAGGCCTTTATTTATAGACAGATTTAATTAGAGTAACAAAGCCTATTTTCTGTGCCAATTTCGAAGTCAATCTTTTTAAATAAGGCAACAGCGATTCCGTGGCACTGATGGCGCGGCTTGCGGCGCTACTCGCGCCGTTGATTCGAACTTACGGCGCTGATAGCGTGGGATACCGGGCTGATCGTGCGGGAGTTGCGAAACAGAAGCTCTGATTTTGCTTGTGGCGCGGTTCGCGCGAGGTCTGGCGCGACCCGCGCAGGACTTCAGATTTGCTTTTCTCCCTCCTTTGGCTTTAATTCTCCTCCTTTAAGCCCTAAAATGCACAAATGGTGATGAAATGAGATTAAATTAAATATAATAATAAACTAACTAATTTTATTCTAATTCCTAACTTATTTATCTAAATTATAATCTAAAACTAGCCTAAAACTAAGATGTGTTTGCAACACATCATCTACCTTCTCTAACAAATTTTTCAATAACATCTCGGAGATCCCAACATTTGTCTGTGGTGTGTCCCAGCCCATTATGAAATTCACAAAACCAAGACTTATCCACTCTGGCCTTATTGTACAATGGACGAGGCCATTCCACCTTCTTTATGTCTGTTAGCGCAACCTCTCTCCAAACTTACGACCGGGATACATTTAACGGCGTGTATTTTTCATACTTGTTTTCGTACTTTCCCGGCCTAATTTTGGACTCCGTACTCTTGCCCTGAATTAGGTTTCCCGAATGTTGCCGGCCTCTTGGCATTGGGCTCCTTCTTCTAGGACTCCTTTCTTTCTCTCTGCCTATTGTGTTTGCAATTTCCATTTACTCCAACTCTAAGTATTTTTTGGACCGGGCTCGAAACTCCATCAATGACTTCACTAGGTCCTTATATATGGATTTCACAAATCTAGAGGGTCTGTTTAAACCAACAAAAATGAGGTAAACATTGACCTGCTCCTCCAACCCTTGTACTTGCAATGCTGCTTCTTTAAAACGGTCCAAATAATGCTGCAACGTTTCTCCGGGTCGTTGTCGTATATTACCGAGTGCGAACACGGACTTCGGTTGTTTTTTGCTGGTTGCAAAATTTAGCAAAAACTGCTAGCCAAAATCTTCAATATTAAGTATCAACCGCGGAGGCAAGGTATGGAACCATGTCTGAGCAGCTCCGGTCAGAGTAGTGACAATTCCTCGAACAAACATTTGCATATCGAATTCATCAATGTGCACCTGTGGATCCTGGGTTCCATCGTATTTTGATAGAAATGAACCATTAAAATCGTCCAAGTACTGAGTATTAACTATCTCGTCAATGAAAGGGGTGTTATTGTGTTGTCCTCGACTATACTTCCTCCGATATACTCCTCCTTCCTTCATTAGTCGAGATGTGGATTCCATTGTAGTGTTCGGATTCTCCATCTGCGACTGGTTCATCGGCTACTTCATTCCAACGCTAATGTTTACTCTGGGATTGATTTGCTGATTCGGAGCTTCAAGTTGTACCGGGTTGTCATTCCGAGGGTTTTCGCGAGATGAGCCTCCAATGTCGAATCAACTGATTGGTTACTCTGAATTATCGGGATAATTCGCAGGAACAGTCGGGGCCTGATGAGCCTGGAGACTAGTTTCGTTCCTGGCTGCATGACTATTCTAATGTCTGCGGTGTTCATCATGGACCAGGGTCTCTATGCTCAGAAAATGCTGCTCCATGCGTTGTATATGCAGTTCCTCTTCACGTTTCCATTCTGCATTCCGTTCCTCCATCTGTCGTGTGATGTTTTTGATATCCTCCTGCCGTTGAAGGGCATATCTTTTCTCCATGCTCTCAATATGATCTAGGATCGAACTGAGAGCGTTGCTTACTAACCATTCAACCGGTTCCAGTCCATTAGCGTCCGTAGCCACCGGATGAAGGACCGAGTTTGGTTGAGAAGCATCTCTGGTTGCTCGTCTTGCTCGTCTCGTTGGAGCACGAGATGAGGCAGAATCTGAAACTGCGTTGGTCATGGGTAAGTCCTCTCAATGAATCGCATTCTGATTACCAGGTGGTAATTCTCCTCTTCTCGACATCTCAGAAGGTGGCGGTAGAGACTGATTGCTTCTGGTGTTAACCATCATGAATCGTGGGATTAGAAATTTACCTTTTCCCACAGACAACGCCAATGTTCTGTAGTTCAAGAACACAAATGTCCAACAAGGATTGCTGGTAATTTGATGTTGGATCAAGCTCTCTCAAGGTATTTATATGGAAGAAAATACCTCCAGAAGATGATCACTATGCACTAAGCGATACTTAACCAGTGGGGTGAGGTGTGTGCATAGTGTGAATAGAAAAGAGAGAGAACGAGAATGTCTGTTTACCTTTTTCCTCTGCAACCATCTCATATATATAGTGCACATACCTCTTTGCTAGTTGTTGAACGTGCTTGAGAATCATGGTCGGGATCTTTAACTGCTTTGGTACCATGATCTTCGTAGTTGACAAGGTCCTTATTCAACCTTCAATTGAGATCTCTAAACCATGATCCCTTAATGGGCCTAAACACTAAGCCCAATTATTTATCCATAACAGTTTTAATAACCCCCGTAAATGCCAACATTTGTAAAAAAATAAAAATAGTATTGATGGTTTAATTGTTTTTCTATATGAGATTCTCTGCAACAATTTATTACAAATTATCTATGACTAATCCATGCTAATGAATCATACACACTACTAAAAAAGCAGTCTTCCTTGACGGCAAATCTACGACGGTTATACCAAAACTGTCTTAAAAAATGGGCGATGGCAAAGTTGTAAATTAAAGGAAATAAACGATGACAGTTTTATAAAAATCGTTTTTGAAAGCAAGTGTTAAAAGACAGTTTTGGAAAAACTGTCTTTGAAATTCATTCCCATTTACTTTTTTCGCTTCCTCTTCTCTTTTTCTCTCATCAAATCCTTTTAATGCTTTTTCAAAATTTGAATCGCAAAAACTGACACCGCTATTTATGCATTCTCTTTCTCTCTCACCATTTCGCTTCCTCTTCTCTTTCTCTTTTGCCAATTTGCTTCCTATTATATTTCTCTCTCACCATTTCACTTCCCTTTCTCTTTCTCTCTCACTGTTTCGCTTCTTCTTCTCTTTACCCCTTTTCCCTTTCATTCATTCAGAGCATACTATTTTCACTGTGACAACAATGGCAGAGGCCGATATCAAGAAGATAACAACAATAGACCCAAAGTACACTATTCTTTCTCCTTGATTGCCACAAAACCTCCCTCGACGTCACGCTTGACATCACCCTCCAAATGCTCGACACGAGCCGCACCACTTCCCTCTCCGTCCTCCTCACTGACACCAAAAAGAGAGTGGAGAAGGCTTACCATGACTCAGGCTGGGCCTAACTCCTTGTTCTGGAGTCGCTGATTCTGATCATGGTTGACTTTGTCATTGGAAAGTCGAGGTTATTGGTGACTCCGATTGTGAAGGAGCAGACCATAGAGATCATCGAGAGGAAATAGATGCCAAAGGTTTGGATCGTGTGGGTAGAACACAACCAAATTTTAGACTTCGACTGCAACTCATCCACAAAGTTTGTTGTCTTCACATCTCTAATTTATTCACTTGATATTTATTATTGATTCATAACCAGGAACACATGTTGCTGTGCGTTAAAATGAGAACCATATTATCCATCAAAACTCCTCTGCACCTAACCTATTTGACAATAAGCATGAACAAAACTTTGGGCAACTAGACCCCTGCAACAAAACCCAAAGAATAAAACCACCCCCCAACATCACCAAAAACGAAGAGCAGGACAATACCCTCCTTCCCTGCAACATTTATGTGTTTTTCATATCTTTTTGTAAAGCTCTCTATGTTTCCATGTTTGTAATTTCGATGTTTTTGCCTATTTTGGTGGCTCATTGTGTTATTTTTTTCCATGGTTCAAAATGCATGAAGACTTATAGATGGGTTCAAAATGCACTTCTTCATATCTTGATAGAGGTATACTACTGGAGTCTGGAGTAACTATTACTATTGGTCATTTAATCTATCTATTACAAAATTTTAATTAATTTTTGTTTTTCAAGATTTGTATGTGCTCTTGTAGGTTCAAATTATACTCCATTGTTTTTATTTGATTGGATTGACAGGTTATGGAGTCTTCTCCATTTTTAAGGGGAAGAAGCATGGTACTTTGATGAATGATTAGGTCAAATAAGGATAATACCCAAAACAAATTAAAGGCAATAGAGGGAAATAATGGAAATATATCTCTTTTCATATTTTATTATATCCTGAATTTTCTCAATATATCTATTTCATTAAAGGTTTTTTTTTATCTTAACTTTCAATAATACATCTTTGGATTTAGTTAGGATCAAATGTATTTTTAATTTTTAATCAAGCACAACTGCTAGGTGCATGATATTGACCATGAAGAGTATTTGCTCCTGGGGAAATTATGTAGGCAATCTATGTAAAGCATGACTTTACTCAGGGAATTAAATGCATTGTATGTATACATGGGGTTGAGTGAGAAAGCATGAAACTATGCAATTCATAAAAATATTCATAAATTATGTTCAATCATTTTATCTTTTATACTTTTGAATCATTTTATATACTGCAGTATTGCAGATATATAGAAACAAATTGAATATGATATCTATAGATTATTCAATTGCACAGGTTTGTCGATCCACAGATTATTTTATCAACGAAAATTAAAAAATCTCAAGTTTTATAAGTGGGCCCACATAATGTAGGCATATAGGTAACTTAATAGAATGGCGTGACTTATTCAATTGTTCACTGTTGGGGTCGATTTTTTTTAACTATTCTATAACTCTACTAGAATTGCACTTCTACCTTGTCAAGCTGAATTTTAGGTTTGTAGTGCCTTTAGATATATTAGACAGTGGAGTTGACACATATATCTACTTATTGATAGGTATAATAACCTAGGCTTTTCATAAAAGGAATAAAAAGAAATAAAATTTAAATTTATAAAATTCTGTCGCAAAAGCCTTAGTGACGAATTTAGCGACAGAATTAGCGACGGATGGAGTCTGGCGCCAGGAGTGCCAGAGTGGTGCCAGGAACGCCACAGATGCTGGAAGTTGGTGCCAGGAGCGCCAGAGTGGCGCCAGGAGCACCACAGATGCTGGAAGTTGGCGCCAGGAGCGCCATAGATGCTGGAAATTGGCGCCAGGAGCGCCAAAGTGAAGCCAAGGGCACCAGATACACTGGATTTTGGCGCCATCAGCGCCAGAGTGGCGCGATTGGCACGACATGTCGGTCAGGCCAAGTATAAAAGGCCATTTCACGCGATTTTTGAGGAAAAATCACTATTCCTCTTCTTCCTCTGACCCAGGCAGCCATGGATGAGCTTGGGAAGCTCCATAACTTCAATATACCTCACCTAAACACCTCCTAATCACCAATAAACATGAATAGAACCTTGTGTGAACCAAATTCCAGCCTGAGATTTGAGAGAAAACCCCATTTTCTGAGGAACCTCAAAGAGCTGAGTTCTGAGGGGAGAAGAAAGCAATTCTTGGATGCCAGAGCTGGGAGAAGGGATTCTCTGGCCTTCTTCAACAGTTTTGAGGTAAGAAACTCAGCTTTCATCGTTTAATTTGTGAAATGGGTAATGGGGTGAATAGTAACCCATTTGTGTTAGGGCTGGAATTAGGCTTAGGTTCTTTAGAAGAATATGATCAAGAGGGTGTTCTGAGGAATATAGAACCTTGAAATTGAAATTCTGATGAAGTTTGGTTTAAAACCTGAGATTGGTCTGAGTAGGAAGAAGGTCGAAGTAAAAGGAAGGTATTGGGATAGGTATGAACCTAAGTGCCTTTATATGAATTGTTCATGAGGCCAAATAAATGGTGAATATGCATTAATATGTCTGGTTTGGCCATGTTTGATAACTGCTGGTTTATGAACTTATAGAATAGTGAATTGACTAAAATAGAGTTTTAGAAAGACTCTGAGGCTATAGTCTGGCTGAGATAGATCTTGCTTAGGATCTATGAGTTACCTATGAAGTGGTTAGCCTGATAACCCTAAGTTAGATGACTGAGAGGTTATGGAAAGGAATTATGTTTTCTTTCATTTCAACGGTTGAGAACCGTTGTTAGATGCCTGGTATAATGAGTCTGATATTGATTGTGCTATTTGATTGCCAGAGGGCGAGACACGAGGGTGTCAGCAGCATGGACCAACTAGCTAAAGCTTGAGGATAAAGCACGATCATGCCAGGTAAGCTCAGTGTTCTTTGGAGTGATTTCCCTGCTTGGCGTTCACTATTTTGTAGTTGTGTACATTATGGTGACAATGAACACTGTGTTAGTGTTCTAATTGATGATAGTATTGTGTGATGACGAGATGAACACTGTGCTAGTGTTCTGTAATTGATAATAATCCTAACACTGTGATTGTATTAGAAATGATATTGTCTTAGTGATAGGTATATAAGACATGTATATGATAATTGGTGTTAGACAAACACTAAGATAGGGAATGAGCTGTATTGGGCATAAGAGAAATACCCGAGGTATTCTAATGATTGTATTCTGTGATGGATGATAAGCTAACACTGTGATAGTGTTACGCTTTGCACTGATGTTGTGTGTTGTTGTTATATTGAGGAAAATGCCATAATGGCATGTTGGTAGACATCTTGAGTGAGTGGAGAGCCCTTCATTGGATGATCCTCCTCAGGTGTTGGATAGGGTTCAGTGAGACTCTGGGGATTTGTACTTGTCGGATGAGTTTCTTAGGTAAAGGCAGTAAGTCCTGAGATAAGGTACCTGTCAGATGATCATCCCCAGGCATTGGACAAGTTAAAGAGAACCTATCCACTGGAGAGGTGTTCTCTCAGTAGACATGAGGTGTTATAGCGATGATGGTGTGAGCATTATGCTCATGGAGCTGAGAGAGTTTATGCAATAAACAGATGATCTCTCAGTGTTTATGATGAGTGCATCGACCTGATTAGGCGTGCATTATACATAGTATAGGTAGTATGTGATGAGATGGCTATTGTTAGGCCAAAGTGTGATATTATATATTTGGAAGTGAACCAGGGGGAGGAAAGACCTCCAAGAACCCTGAGTTTACTGAGATTTTTATCTCACCCCGTGTGGGGTTTATGTTGCAGGTGTAGCTTAGAGCGGTGCTGATGGATCTCAAGGTGAGCAGCACATCAAAGTTGAGCTTTGGGAGCTCGTTGGGCTAGAGTCTGAGAGCTTTGAGACTCCCTGTGGTGTATACCATACTAAGCGAGGTAGTTTCTGTCTCCTGTCATATCTATCTAGATATGGTTGATATCTGCCTTGTCTTGTGTTATCTGGATCAATAAAGGCTAGTTGTAAATGGAATTCGATTTATGTTTATGTTGTTGTACCATACATAATGTATCAAGAAATGCGATCCATATATGCTTCCGCAGTCTATTTGCTTTATTAAATAATTTTGTACTATTCTGATATTATAATAATGTTAATACACTGGGTGCACACGGGGTGTTACAATAGGGATGCTCATATTTCTGTTGTTGCTTTCCAACCAACTTGTCCTATGACTATCGACACATCCTATGGTAGACATTTCAAGGTAATTTTGGATAAATTGTTATGTATAGTTGTATTTGTTTCTGGTAGCACTTATTTACTTTACTTTTACATATGATTGCTTGTGTTTGAAATTAATTTGATTATATGACTAACTCATTGTCATGATGTGGATACATCGTGCCTTGGCAGAAATAAAGCCATGAGAGCTGCTGCTTTTTCAACTGATGGTTTTGTGCTGGCAGTTGCAGCAGACACTGTCATTACATTGTGGGATCCTAATAATAATGTCCTCGTTGCTTTTATAGGAGAAATTCAAATGTTGATCTTCTTGACACATATATCTATTATTATTATTTTATTACACATATTTATTAGTACTAGGTAGATGCATTAAGTTAATATTTTCACAACTGGGTAGATGCTAGTGGCTGTAGCAGGATATCACAGGAGTTTGGTTCCAAAATTTATTTACAAGCAGATGGGGAGTTCATATTTTCTCACCTTAAACATTTATGACATAGGATCCACTTTTCTATCTTCATCATTCTGGAATGTGCTAGCTAGTGCATGCCGTATATGTACTATACTTAATTTATATAAATATTAAATCTCCATACAATTTCTAAATGCAGTACTAATCTATAATTGTATGTAATTTTGAAATGTATCAAGTGATGAGGGACTTTTAATATTTTTGGCTTAGGAGGAGGTTGATAAGGTGATTTAATTAACGTGACTTTTTTTTTCTTCAGGTTTTCATTACATATTTTATTCTCAATTTCTCAGCATGGATTTTTTTAAATTTTTTTTAAGAAGACACATTTTAAGACAATTTTTGCATAGAATCGTCTTAGAATTTTCAATTTTTTATATAAAAAAAGACATTCTAAGACGCTTCTCTGAAAAACAGTCTTAGAATTCTCAATTTTTAATTTTTAAACATACATTCTAGGACGGTTCTCAAGGAAACCGTCATAGAAAGTTTACATTCTAAGACGGTTTTTGCATAAAACTATCTTAGAATTCACATTTTTTTAAAACGATATTCTAAGAGTGTTATATGAAAAACCGTCTTAGAATGTTTACTTTTTAAGAAGATTTGAGAATAGTCATGGAAAGTCTTGAATTTCCACGACGGTGACTTCAAAGATGGTTTGAGAACCGTTGTAAAAAATCTTTCAAAACCGTCGTAAAAAGTGAGTTTTTAAGTAGTGACATGAGTATTTTTTTAATATAAACAAAAGGCAACATATATTAAATAAATAAGAACTCATTTATAAAAAAGTAATTCACATCATTAGCATTATTCATAAGCTTGATGTACAAAGCGATGTAATTCTTTAGTAAATATTTTCCATCGCTGTCAAGTCTGAGCTTTAAAATTGAACTCTACTAAATTTGCAACCTGTGTTGTTGCTTCACTTTACCCAAAATGGATTTGCTTCAACAGCTCTAGACCCTGTCTTCAATATCTTGACTCTGTGCTAGTATAAGTTCCTTATTTGCACTTCCTAATTTCATTAGCACTATGTTGCACATAACATTCAATTTCTCAAAAAAAAAAAAAAAAAAGAACATTATCTTACAGGTGTAGCACATAAATTAGATAAGCTTGACTAAGAAAATAGAAATCGGGAAGGAAGGAAATCAAACTCACCTCGAAAAAAAAAACTACTTAAAGTTAGGAAATCCAAAGTTACTGTCTAACACTAAGTATAGTTCAAATGTGTAACTCTAAATAGAGAAACCACATGCAAGGAATAACACTTAACGTTACAGTTTATGACACATAAATAAGGCACCTAGCTTGTCAATAAAAGCACATTTAACTTTAATTTAATATACATTGAAATTTTATTAACCCAATGGATAAAATTCTTTCATTTGTATATTTTCACAGAATCTCAAATTTATAGCTTTCTTTCTCTGCACATTTTATGATAGAATATTTAATAATTTTATCTTCATCTTAGAAATTAAACAAGTAATCCTAATAATAAACATCAATATCAATATAGTATATGTCATGTGATAGTGATCTAATTGCCTTTTTGTTTTTATTTCACTAAACATTCGATAAATTCTTTTTAAAATCTGCAACTCTAATCTCATTATCCCACTATGCTTTTTTAATTGAAACAATAAACAAAAGAAAATTGGTTACTAGTCAAAGACTCACTACTACGAAAAGAGTATTTTACGATGCACCTTCTAAGACGGTTCCTTGAAAACCATCTTAGAATGTGAGGCGATGGTAATTTTGTAAATAATAAGAGATGTACGACGACGGTTTTATAATAATCGTCTTAGAAGGTGAGTGAATCAAGTATACAAAGACAATTTTGTCATAATCGTCTTAAAAATTAAGTTATAAAAATTATTTAAAGACGTTTTTAAACTAAAACTGTTTTTAAAATTCAAACGCTTAAGGCCCTTTGAAATTCTTACCTTCTCCTTTCATTATTAAGGTGCCCTCCCATTTTCCCTACACCATCCACAAAACCTAGGGTTTCTCCCTTTCTCCCTTCAAATTCTGTCACTTTCAGTCACCTTCATCGTTTAGTTCATTCCTCTTCCATTGCTCCTTCGCCACTCCAACAGACTCTCCGACAACCTCGTCTACAATTCAATGGTGTCTGATATTGGGTTGACTATTCTTGCTCAGGGGTGCAAGAGGCTCGTCAAGTTGGAGCTTAGTGGCTGTGAAGGGAGCTTTGATGGGATGAAGGCTATAGGGAAGTGTTACCAAATGTTGGAGGAGTTGACCTTCTCTGATCATAGGATGGATGATGGGTGGCTCGCTGCGATTTCGTTCTACGAGAATTTGAAGGCTTTGAGGTTTCAATCTTGTAAGAGGATCGATCCCAATTTGTTATGGAGGAGTATTTGGGTTGTTGCCCCGCGCTCGAACGGTTACATTTGCAGAAATGTCAGTTGCAGGATAGGAAGAGTGTCGTGGCTTTGTTTTCTGTGTTCAGGGCTGTTAGGGAGATTGTTATTCAGGATTGCTGAGGAGTGGACAATAGCATGTTCAGTCTTGCAATGATTTGCTGGTAATGCTTGCTCATGTTATTTTCTTTTGCATACAACTTGCTATTATGGTCATGTCTTAATAAACTTCTCAATAAACACTTAGCATTTGTAGAAGCCTTGTCGATTTGGCTTATCTAGAAGCTGGTTTTAACTAGTGCATAAGTTAATTTTATCTAGTTATTTTTCTTATTCTGTAAGTGCTTATTTAGAAGTTTTTCCAAACAGGGTCTAAACTCTCTTATATGTGTTTCTTCATTAATTGATCTTGAAATTTCTCTAGTCATGTATGTATATGTGAATAATAATTGGATTATAGCATAGTTTTTGTATGTACTCCGCAAGGGAAATCATTAGAAGTTTGTAAAGGCAACTAACTTTCGGATACTATGTGGTTGGAGTGGTTCTATTCTGCTATATTATTGTGGAATGTTTTTTCCAATTCACAGTTATCAATAGCGGTGCTATTGCGCGCAATAGCAGAGTAACAGTGCGGTGCAGCGGCTGACCACCACAGACCGCATCGCAACAGAGCATATGAGAAAGTGATGATAGCGGCCTCTATTGCGGGTGCCGTGCGGCAGAAAAGGCGGGTGCCGTGCGGCAATGTAAAGTAGCCAATGTAAAGTATCATTATTTGAAGAGACTATAAAGTGAACTAAAAATGCAAGGTTAATTGGCTTCTTTGTCTTGACTTCTTTCTTGATTTGTACTCACAATATCAGGAATGCTGAGCCCAAGTTAGTACAACACCACTTCAAGCGTAGTTTTAGTGGCTTTGTTGTTATGCTAACGGAGGAGGAAGCCAATAGAATGGGTAGTATGCACACAAAACTATTCTATCTTTTATCCTCTTCAAACCTCACATGTATTTTCTTCTTGGATTCACACATTTTCCAATCAAGAACACTCTCAATGCAGGACATGATAGAGTTGTAGCAGTCTTTCCTAATAAAAGAAGTAACTCCATACAACAAGCTCACATATATTAGTTTTGTGTGATGCTAATACTCTTACTTCTGTGCTTGGGCAGCATAATTATCTTTTATTCTGCGAAGATGCTGAGAGATTGAAGATGGTATGAGCATATTTTGGTTCTTTCCATGTCCACATTCTTAGTTTCTTTTTGGAAGAGAGGAGATGATTCTGGTTTGGAGGGTGACAATTTTGATTGGAACACTGAAGATGAGCTTGAAATTTAGAACTATAACTCGTCATCTTCATGTTTAACCCTTCCTAATGGAGATGTTGTTACTGGCTCTAGAGAGATATGCTTTTAGAGACTTTTTCTTTTTCTTTATGTTTTGAGTGGTTGAATATTAAGAATTTTGAGGATATATTACCAGAAAGTTTAAGATAATGCAAATACGTTGTCTTTGGCGACTTGGGCTTTTGGGCCTTCTCTGATTCCGATTGTTGCTGGCGAACTTGATAACCAACTAACCATGATGAACCAAAATGATAAACTAACCTTGCAGGTCAATGCATAAGGAAAAAAAACTTACGAATTGAAACCATAGAAAACTATTTTTCATGTATAATGTGCATTTTACTGTTTAGATTTTGTGGAATTCATACATGTATTAATTTTTAGCTACTAATGTCTCATTCTCTCCCCCTTCAAGCAAGCTCGTCTGCAGTTTTGGCTAGTTCCAAGATGCTTGACCACTTCGTCAACATAGGATTTTCTAGACAAATGGTTTCTAAAGTAATTCAGGAATATGGTAAAGCATTTCTTTACTCTATTTAAATATAGATTTGATTCATAAAGTTCACAAATAAATATTGCTCTGATGAATATCCAGGTGAGGAAAATGAAGATAAACTACTTGAAGAACTTCTCACATACAAGGTGAGTTGATGTTTTCATAAGTCTTGAGCATTGTTGTGCCTTGTCTCTTTGAGCTATTATTAAATTATAACCAATTTCTCTTTTGTAGTTGTCTTGCCTCTTGTTTCATTGGTAGTTAATTTTATTGGGCCATCCTATCTAATCTGGAGAGGGTGAGCCTTGTAGCAAGGGTAAGGTTTCTATCTTGTGACTTGGAGGCCACAAGTTCAAATTTTTTAAAACATTCTATTTATTGTAAGTTGTTGGATATTTTATATGACCTCTTAGCACAAGTTGTTGTCAAATTTCCAAAATGCATCCCTGAAAGCTTTTTCTAGGTGAACACTTCATACTGTAATTCCTAACATTTGATTTAGACATACTAAACTCTTTTACATTGGAATTTGAATACTCGTAGTTTCAAATGTGATTATGAGTGCTTGAAGAATGAAGAACAAACATTGTCATCTAAACACCTTGTATTATATAATATGCCTTAAGTGTCCAGCTTTATGAAGATTCAATCATAGACTTTTTGAAAGGTCCACCAGTCAAGCAGAGCCATGGTTTTGACGTTATTCTTGGAATCCTTTTAATGAATCAACACTATCCATCATTTTCAACACTCTCATTTCACATGGTTATCCAAGATAGTGTTTCCTCATTCTCTGCCACAATACTAACTTTTTGAATGTCTCTGTATTCCTACCTGCTGAATGCATATCAATCTGCATTTTATACTATTGTATACTCAAGATAATGGACATAACATATGTGCATGTCTTCTTATGCATTCAATCGAGTCAGTCTCCTTCCTATAAACTAATTCGATATACCAGTAAAGAATTATAATAATTGTTTTCGTTTATTTCAATTATGAATGAATAATTTAAGCTATCTTCTTATGTAGTTAATACTTTTCTTTTATTTTCTGTCTGGCTTGGCAATAAACAATACGCGGTTGCAGTTTATTCCTGTTGATGATAGATACTCCATTAGTGGTCACGACTGCTTGTTATACACCTGATGGTCAGGTACTCAAGTTGGTCCAAGGTTAATATGCACCTATTTGAACACTCAAAAATTCAACTTTTATGTTCAACTTGGTTAAATTTTCTGGTGTAGGGTGCACTGGTTGGTTCATACAAAGGTAGCTACCATTTATATAATACATTTGGTACTGTCAGAGGCTTTTTTTTTTTTTTTCAAGCTTTCAAGGAAATAAGAGTCAAGTGTGTGATGATGATCTATTCTCTCTTCTCTCTTCATTTTGTAACTAGATGTGATGATTGATATGTAAAGTGTGCCCCTTTACTTTTTCATTTATACCAGCTTCATTATTTTGTGATATGTAAAATGATTTTTTCAATTCCATGCACCCTTTTTCAATTATACCACAGGTCAATTTTTACTACTAAGGGACGCTGGAGCTATTGTTCCCACATTATCTGGGTAATTTTTACTACATATTTTCTATTTATTGATTTCTTAACTGGTGTCCTTAAGGCAATGGGTATCAAAGCTTTTGTATTTAATATTTATATTTTTAGTTTTTTGATTTTTACTTTACATGACCATTTGGCCAAGGCTATCATGTTAATGGCTGGAAATGGTTCTACTCCAACTGAGAAAATAGAACTACTAAATTGCAGATAGCAATCTCTATTCCTTCCAAAGATGATGCATGGGGCATGGGAATTTGATAAAGTCACAATATAATATTTACTTTTTATCTTTATTTTCAATCATATTTTCTTTCAAAAGATTTAAATCCAAGATTTTAATTAAGAGATTTGTGCTCAATTCTCTTCGACCTAATAACATGTTGATTCAGCTTGATTGGATCTAAATTTTGATTGCATAACTGAGGTGATTAAATTTGACAGATTTGGCAATTATAATAACTCATTGCTATCGTGGACTTGTTGACATGCGAAACAAAGATGGAGCCACTCCTCTCAAAGTTCTTGCCCTGTAAGCCTTCAGCCTTCAAGACACTACAAAAAAAAAATGCAATTTCCGAGGGACAAAATCCGTTGCTAAACCACAAAATCCGTTGGAAAAATGGAATTTCCGACGAAATTCCGACGATCGAAGATCGGTTGCTAAAACGTTCGTAGGAAATGTTAACCATCGAAATTTTTTTCGTCCGTCGGAAATTTCCGATGGAAATATCCGTCAGAAATGACCCATGGAGAATTTTCGACTGATAAATCCGTCAGAAATACACGTATGTATATTATACTACTCCAACAAGCGCTTTCTACGTTGATTCGAAAACCGTCTTAGAATCTGATGACGTGGAAAGTCGACACCTTCTAAGACGGTTTTTCAAATAACCGTCTTAGAATGTCATTTTTAAAATAAAAAAATTGAGGATTCTAAGACTGTTTTTTGCAGAACCTTCTTAGAATGTCCTTTTTAAAAAAAAAATCAAATTCACGGATATCATTCAATGCTTACACACTAATCCAGATTCCAAAATGATTTAGCAATGTTTAGGATACCAATTCTTTATGGAATATATATTAAGTGTTAATAGGAAAACCATCAGATAATGAAAGCAAAAAATAAACATAATAATAAGCACATATGTTAATAGGAAAACCATCAAATTTCCCACATTGGTTCCATCTAACACTCTAAACGATAAATTGAATCTCTTAACATTTTTAATCCATCCTTCTTAATCCATCAAGTATAAATTTAACTCCTTATCTATAAAAATATATAATAAAATTATGCAATGCTCCAGAAAATTATGGACAATTTTCTGCCAAGAGATAAACACTCCTACTGAATCCATATCCATAAAATATAGTGTTCAATGTAAGGGGTTTCTTAAGCATATTGACAGTTTGTGATCGAGTATCGGAAAAATTTTATGACGAAATACCCAAAAATTACAAAACCAATTCACTTAATTAGAGGACACTTAATTACAGAACCAACTGGTATGTGTTTTATGGAAGCAAGAACTCAATGAACCCAGAAAAATCACTTAGAGAATGTTTAGAAACCTTTAGAACGCTTATAATATGAATTACTCAAGTTGGGAAATCAGCTGAGCATGGGTTCTATTTATAGTGATATTTGTAACCGTCTGTAATCGATTAAAAGCGCTCCTGTAATCGATTATTTTGCACTTGTAATTGATTACATACGCTCCTATAGTCGATTAAATCGTTAATAATGATTTTGGGTAGCTATAAAGAGCAATTTAATCAATTATTCCGTTGTGTAATCGATTAAACCCGACACTGTGAAAAATGTGTTTGTACTATGTAATTGATTACAATAATTGGTAATCGATTAAAGCCGACATTATGAAAAACATGTTTAAACTACGTAATCGATTACAATAATTGATAATCGATTAAACCCAAAGTATGGTATTTTCTATATGACCTATGTAATCGATTATGGCTTGGTGGTAATCGATTAAATCCGAGATATGGTATTTTCTATATGGCTTATGTAATCGATTACGGATTGGTGATAATCGATTAAAAAAGTCACTAAGGCAGATTCTATGTGATCAAAGGCAAAATAATCGATTATTCCAATATAGTAATCGATTAAACTGTTCTTGAGAAATTTCCAGAAAATATCAAGAACAAAATAATCGATTCTTTGCCCATAATAATCGATTAAACCAGTGAAATACTATTTTTCCAAAAACACTTAGTTTATTTCAAAAACTTAAAACAATTTACTAAAGCCTTGTGATTTAATTCTCAAACTTATGAATGATATGAATGCAATGATTTGGATCATCAGAAAACTTCATTCCTTTTACATTTGATCACAAGCTTTTCTTCGATGCTTCAAGGGCATGTTGAAAGTTCAAAACCATCATTTCTTGAATCAAAGTTCTTTGTGCTTCAAGCAACTCCCCCTCAAATCCACATGCAAGTCGCATCACGGTTGAGTATGAGGAAGGTGTTGAACATTTCTTGCAATTTGCCTCGGAAAGAAGTCGACCGGATGGGAATGAAAAATATTTCTGTCCCTGTATCAATTGTTTGAATGGAAGACGCCAGGCATTGGACGACATACGGGAGCATCTTTTGTGTGATGGGATTAAGAAGACTTATACCACATGGACATGACAAGGTGAATTGACAGACACATAAAGGGTCTCACGAACTGAGAAGATCGATTAGAGGATATGATTTGTGATTTGGACATGAGTCTTTTCAGCAAGCACATGCCCCTATGTATGATACGTTGGAAAGTGATTCGAAGAAGCCGTTGTATCAAGGGTGCAAAGAGTCATTGACACTATTGTCAGCGGTGTTAAATCTGGTTAATGGCAAGGCTAGATATGGGTGGAGTGACAAAAGCTTCAGTTCACTGCTTGAGATTGGCAAACATATACTATTCATGCATGAAATTGGCAAACATAGAATATATGTTACTGTTTAGTTTCTAATCATATTGATTATATAACTATATTTTGGTAAAATATATTGATATATTTTTACAACTCAGAGCAGCTTCATGAAAGAACCCTTTTTCAATCCAGCCTAGGATATTGACCACAAGAACTTCATCCCTTACTCTCCGGGAATGATGACAGGTACCATTCTAAATATTAGTAATTTGACCATAGTATCATTGGGTTTTGTGCAGTTTGGTTTTCCCAATAAATTTTTCCCCTGTGTGAGGAACAAGATAGTAGTCAACAAAGGAGGATTACATGGGTGTATGAATCAATGGAGTGGTTCTAGAAAAAGTTGGTGCAAAAGAGAATTGGCTAGGCCTAGATTTGGGTTATGTACACTCTTTGGCAAAGGATTAAGAAGGAAAAGATAAAAGATGGATTAAAAATGATAGGAAATTTGTTTTATCGTTTAAAGTGTTGGATGGAACCAGTGTGGGAATACTGGTGTGTTGCAATAGGATCTTGGTTCCCTCGATGATTATGCATTATTTTTTGTTAATTAATTCAATTTTTAATTTATTCTTTGTAATCTAGGTTTATATTTTCAATTTGGACTGGACACCTTATAACTTCACACACATAAAAGTATAACTATAATTTTAAAATATATAATTATATTTGTAATCTAGATGGATATATATATATATATATATATATAGTATAACATAAAATTTCTAATAACAATTTTAAAATATAACAATAATGTAGTTTTCTTTCTGTTTGTAAAAATTTAATACCAAATAATGAGAACAATATTAGTTATTTTTCCTTCATTCATTTGACCTTCCAAACATGTCATTCATGGAGTTTTTTTATTTTTTAATATTAAATTGTTCACTATTTATAATTTATATAATTAATTTAATATGTTGTTTTTATATTTAATTATCTAATTTTTACAATTTATATTTAAATAATGTCTATAATGCTTAATGCATTAGCTTAATTTCATTTTTTGTTTTAAAAATAACTAATACTTGAACATGCTTGTTAAAGAAACATGTAGCTATTTGAAATTATGAAATAGGTAAAATTGAGTAAACTTAAAATGATAAACTTAATTTTTTTTCATTACAGGGAACATCAGATTAATAATGTTTTTTTTTTGCAACTTCTCTATTAATAATTATTTTAATTATTTGAAAAAATATATGGTCCAACTAATCAATATAATAGTTAAAAAATTAAAAGAATTAATTTCTGTATTTAAAATAATATAGGAGTGTAATTAAAAATCACTACACACCTATATTTATACTCTTTAAATTTTTAAATTAATTTCTTAACCAGTGTTATAATATAAAGACGTTGGTTAGCATTTTTGAAAAAGTTCTAGAAAATTACACTATGATCTCTTAAGAAACTTAACATTTACATTTCCTTTGTATGTTGAAGTATGAAATCAAAGTTACTACAAAAGCAAAAAGAAACTTAAGTGTCAAATTTGTTGTGTC
This sequence comes from Glycine tomentella, assembly GCA_007407185.1. Taxonomy (NCBI): domain Eukaryota; kingdom Viridiplantae; phylum Streptophyta; class Magnoliopsida; order Fabales; family Fabaceae; genus Glycine; species Glycine tomentella. Next base: position 281,961 of record PYAF01004608.1, read on the forward strand.
CACAAATTGTTAGTGCTATGACATGAAGTTATTTGGTTTGGTGTTGTAAGAGTTACTGGTGTTTGACACTTTCAGTAGCTTATAAGCTAGTTGATCTAGTATCATTGGTGAAAAATAAAACAATGTTGACAAGGGTTGTGAGCTTTAAAAGGACTAGGAAAATGAAAAATCCAAACAAAAAAAAGCAACACCAAGGCAAGACATTGATCACTGTAAAAATATCTTCATATTTTGATAACTAAAAATTTGGGACTGAACTTTTCTTTTTACCACTAGTGATTGTTTTCCCAACTTTCTTCCTTTGTATGTTACTAAGTCTTTCTGAGGTTTTTTTTATTGTTCAGATTACTAGTGCTTTTTTAAATTTTGTTGTTCAAAAGTGTGTATTGTAGATTTGTTAAATATATTTGTTGATGATATGTAATTTGTATTTCAAGATTTGTTAAATATACTTTTGTTTATTTTTTTCCGTAGTCTCTAGAATGTTGATTATTTGTATGCACCACGCCACAGGATTGGGAGTGATTTTTGCAACAAAGGCTTTATTTGCTGAATACGGGAAGTCAATTTCTGATATGACATTTGTCATCAAGGTATTTCTTTACTTACTATGATCATCATGGCTCCATGACATAAATATTCATATTTGATCCATTTTTAATGCATATGATATGATTATTGGTTGCACTGTATATATGTGAAGGGATTCGGAAACATGGGGACTTGGGCTGTTAAGTCAATTTATGAGAGGGGGTAAGGTGGATGCTGTGAGTGACATCAGTGGTGCTATTAGAAACCAAAATGGAATCAATATCCTAGCTCTGCTGAAACACAAGGAAGGCAATGGAGATTTGAATGAATTCTCAAGTGCAGATGTCATGAAACCCAAAAATTTATATATGTGTCTATTAAAATCTGGTTCAATTATTGCTAACTTAAATGAGGTACTTTTATGTACGTAATATTTGTTAGTTGATTTTATTTACTTATATGAATGACTAATAATTAACTTGTGTTGTTATATGATAATTACATATGTTGGTAAATTTTAAAGAGTTTGTTACTTATTTATTTGCGTGTTATTTTCAACTTCCAGGGTGTGATCAAGTTAATAAAAATCATAGATAATAACTTAGCGATGGAAGTTTCCCATGCCTAAGTCCGTCGCTAATTTCCCATATGTGCTTTTCCGACTCACTGGGAATGACAAATTTCTGACGGATAAATCTGTCAGAAATTTTCGATAGATCATTCCGTCAGAAAATTCCGACGGATAATTTTGTTGGAAATTTTCCATGGATCATTACCGACAGGTCATTTTTCATAAAACCATCATAGAAACCAAATTTTGACATCAATTTATTTAATAACCAATTTGGAAATCAGGTGATCAACATTAGTTTTTAAAAATCGTCATTGGGTTCGCCCTTCTTACTCTAGCACCCACTAATATTCACACTCTTAAGTTCACGCACCCTCTCACTTCTTAAACCTAGCTCTCACTGCCTCTATCATGCCCATTCATACTCTATTGTCGCTACTACTGCCTCTTTCGTGTTGTGTCATCGCTACTGCCTTTGTCATGCAAATTTCATGCCATTTTGCGTCATTGTCATGCCTGAGTTCCTTTGTCGCATGCCCTCTCATGACCTTGTTGTTCCATCATACTGCCTCCGCCACCACTGCTACTTACTCTCTCTCCATTGAGGTAAGAACCCATATCTCTCTATCGAGGTTGTTGCATTTTTAGTTTTCTAGGTAAGAACCCCTCTCTCACTCTGTCAGGAAAAGACATACATTCATGCTTTCTCTTGTTTGTTCCCAAAGCTAAAATTGAATTTGAAACTTGTAATTTCCATTTAAATGATATTTAATCACTTCTCCTTTTGTGTTTACTTCAATTTCATTTCATTTTCACTTTTTGTATTTATTACATTAGATATTTTTCTTGTCACTATACTGTGGATGATGTTTTACTGAAATTGAATCATTTTTACTGTCACTTATGATGTTGTTTTCATAGGTGCTGGTGGCGCGGGATTGAGAGCTGCTATTGGACTTTTAGACCGCTTTCGCAGCTCAAGTATGAATCTTTTACTAACACCTTCGTATGCATATGCATATGGACAGTTCTATTTTACATTGTTATTATGGCTATTTGTTCTGCTTGATGTTATTCCCTAATGGGCCTTTTGGTTGTTATACTTTGGTGTAATTACAAACTAGTATCCATGTGTAACTACTAACTAGTTTGTTATGAAGAAACTGCAACACTTTTGTTTTCTATTAAGGCCTTTTTTATTTAGTGATTAAAATTAGAAATTATTTAGGGAGAAGTTGACAACTTGATTTAGTTAATGTTTAAGAATTGCAAGACTTTTGTGTGCATTGGAGACTGTGGTACGACTCCAAAAGAGCAAATCATAATGGTAAGAAGATGGCTTCTCAAATTAAACCATATCCTGCTATATTCATAACAAATCAGTACAATATATAATTTTATTACAAGTCAACTTGTTAGTAAACAATGGATAATTATATGAGAACTTGAAATTTATATGTCTTAATAACACTCCAATTCTCATATGCACCCGATGACCATGGATTTGGGCTACACAGATGCCTTGAGATACCATGTGGAACACTTCCAGCTGGTATGTAGGACACACCTATCACTACTAGAGAAAGGGTTTTTTACGATGTTGGTTTAACGTCGGTTGTTCAAACACCGTCTTAGAAAGAAACACGGTGGCATTTTTGTAAATAAATATAACCATTCTAAGACGATTTCGTAAAAACCATCTTAGAAAGTACCATTCTTAGACGGCTTAAAAGGTTGTCATTCTAAGACGATTTTGTAAAAACCGTCTTAGAAGCTTTTTCATTTTTTTAAATATTTGATTTCTCCCTCTACGTACTATCTCTCACCTCTTTGTATTCTCAGTCACCCTCTCACTCTTTGAAATAGCCTCTAGGGTTCCCAAAATCCCTTTTCCACACAGCGTCGTCCTTACCGGTGTCGTTGCTCCCAAGGTTGTCTGCTGTTTCCGTTGCACCTAAGACTAAAGCCATCATGCCTAAGTCCAGACCTTACCGAAAGATGATGACAACGATGTCAGTTCGCAGGAGCAATCCCCGTTGTCGCGGCTGCGCGAGCAGTGTTTGAAGCGGCCTATATGTTTGCATGTCGTGGTGCTCAACATGGAATCCTACTGCAGAGGCCTAGAATGTCCTTCGTCTTCTCCTTCCTTCATTTCCAACAAGGTAGTTTTTGTTTTCTTTTATTCTCTTTTGGGAAAATAATAATAATCTATTATAATTTCCTTTGCTTTGCATCATAGGGAACATGGACTTTGAGTTTCAGGAGGTTGTTGTTGCTTCCTTCTCTTAGGATTCATTTATCACATAGCCTTGGTTAGTAGTCACACTCAAACTTGTTTCAATACATAACATGCAAATGCTTCCCTATAACATACATGCTCCTTTAATTCCAATTGGGAAACTGAATCTCATTTGGGCAAGATGGGGATTTACGCCAGGCTTTGTAGGCTCAATTCTTTCGATGATGACACCAAGGTAATAATAATAATAATAATAATAATACCATTGTTTTGGTTTCTGATGTGTTGAGAGGAAGTGGAGTTGAAGAGGGAGTTGTATGTGTTGTACAAAAAGATTGGCTAGATCATGGCATGGGTAAACTGTGTTTGTGCATTTCGGCCAAGGGAGGGATGATGGAAGATACTGGAACCATATACCCATTGACAAATGTAGGTAACATTTTCATTCCTTTTCTTTTATTATTGATTTATATTAACTAACTAATTAGTACTGTGTTATGTTAAGGGAGGGGTGGAAAAAACTAATGATGATACAATAGATAACAAAAGGAGAGGGACAAATAGAATTGGTTAAGGGTCTGTTTGTTTATTTCTATTCATGGTACTGTTTGATGCTATGTTAATTTATTCTGCTGTTTCATTAGTTGGTTTGTTAGCTTTGCAGTTTTAATTGGTTATGAGTTGAGTAGTGTTGTTTCGTTAGTTTTTTTTGTTAGCTTTATTCTCCTTTTTTCTCTCTTATGAACTTGTGACAGTTAATATTTTGTGTGTTTTTCTTTTGAGCAGGGAAGAGCACGTTAATGAATCATCTTTTCCACGCACAAGTTTCAGGGAGATGGATGCTTTCAGAGGAAGTTTCGGTTCTGAAATTATTGGGCTGTTGTTTTTGGCAGAGAAAACGGAATGTCTTTTTGACATTCTTGTTGGCTATTATGTTTTAGTTTAGTTTATTGAACTTGTAATTGAGTATCATATTGTTGTAGATCTCAAACGACCAAGGGCATTTGGATAGCCAAGTGTGTTGGGATTGAGCCAAGCATAATTGTTATGGATTTAGAAGGCACTGATGGAAGGGAGAGGGGTGAGGTAATCAATTCTGGATTAGAAGTTTTTTAATTTTGTCATTTAGTGAGATAAGACTTTTGTTGTTATTTTTCACAGTACTAGTTTTTGCCTATGTACAAAACCTGTAAAGTTCAGCCAGTTTTGTGATTTGTTTGACATTTTATCCCCCTTTAGACCATCTGATAAGAATGACCTGATACTGAAGAAAATACTATAATTTCTTAACATGTGCTTGGTGTTGACTGTTGATACATGATAGTATAGACTTCTATGCACTTATTTTCCAACTATCTTAGGAAAGTTTGGACTTTGGTTCTGCTACGATGTTTTCTTACAAATTCCTTTTTGTGGTTTCTTTTTCCTCCAATTGGCAAAGGTTCTTTTTTGACAAACCTAGTTGGAAATTCAAAGCTTCCTTCAATTGTCTTGCAAGATGCTTCCCTTTACTGTTTCTGTCTATAAATGAAAATTTCATAGCACTATTATAAATATCAATATGCCCTGACCATATCTTTAGCTGAAATTTTGAATTGTATGCCATCAATGCCCCTTAAAACAGGTTCTAGCTTCATTTTTACCAACAAATGTACCTGTTCTATTTCTTTGTTGTATGTACATTAGAACTCACTATTGACTTACTTTCTTTTTCTTTTTTAAATATAACTCTCAGGATGACACTGCTTTTGAGATTATTGCAATATCAGATATTGTTCTGATAAACATGTAAGTTTTTAGGTCTAGATTATTGCATTATAATTGATTGAATGGGGTGATCCTTGAAGGCATTATGCTTGGCTATTTTAAAGTTTCTTAACAACTTCACACCCAACATTTTTGTGTAGTCCTAGAAACTACATTAATTGCTTAGCTGAAGTCTAGGTGGAAATGCAAATCTTTCTGTCTAACTTGGTGTATTGCCTATTAGTTCTAGTAACTTGTGTTTTAAGATAATCTTGTTTGTCGTCTACCTAACACTTGGTAATTAGGACCACTGGCATTGTATGTCAGTGAGTGTAGGATGGGATGTAATATATTTTGTAACGAGGGGTGCTAAAGGAGCTGATATGCATAATTTTTTTTCATATTCTGCTCAATTTTTTTTTATTTCCATATTTCTTTGGAGTGTAATTAATAATAAGAGCTGATGTGCTAAAGGAGCTTTTTGTTTCTATCCTTATGATTTTTATTATTATATTTGGCAATTGATGGATACAGACGGTCTGATAAATGGATGCAGAATGATATTATAGATTCTAAAGAGTAGAAGACGACATCCTGGTTTAAGCAGTTTATAGGGCGTGAGCAAAAGGCAGAAATGACCTGGTGAATTCCTTTTGTATATGTTATGGGCTATAGATATAGAATTTTGGTTTACCCTCAATAACTCTTGTTCTACATGTTGAAGGGTGGCACTTATAGCTTAAAATTTGAAAATACACTCCAACAAGTGTTTTTAGTGGAGTTTTTTCAGCTTCAAATAACTACAGAACGTATGGCAGCTAGAAAGACATGGATGCAATCAAGTCTTAAAATGTAGTAGCACAATTCTTTGTTGCACTGGTAAGGTTTTTGTCTTTATTTTTATCTGGCATAGAAGTCTATAAGTGATTCACTCAGAATGTTAATTATGAGTTTTTATTATGAGTTTTTCAGATAACCAACTAACCAAGCATGCTAATTATGCTTCTGTATATAGAGTTTTGTACTATAATTTACATTTCGGTAGTGGAAGGTATAACTTATATTTTATAGTAATTGATAAAATATTTTTGGGTCTAATAAAGCCTAACATCATATGTACTTCTGAAATTTATTTTAGAAAGCAAAAGGAAAAAATACTTTAGGACCAAAATTTGTCTTGCAAAAATGTGATCCTCATTGGCAACGGAACCCATTGACTTTGTTATGTGACTTAAGCATGTTATGTGAGGGATAACAGACTTTTAGGAGTATCTACCACCTTGACTAAGCTATTTTGTGTTCCAACTAGTGATATTCTTTGAATCAACGTGCCAATTTAATTATTGATAAGATATTAACATTAGCCAAAAGAATGATGATAATAGAATAAATTCATGGACAAGCATTAAGCTAACATAGATAAATTGGATCATGAATAAAAGTATAAAACATACACTGTGTTCAACACTTGATTTGACCCAAATGTTAACACCTTTGAAGGTGCCCGTTTTCCACTGGCTATTGTTTTTTGCTTTTATTTGGTATGCTGCACATGGCAAAATTTATCTTAACTATTTAATGTTATTCTAAATTTAAGCAAAATTAATCATTAAAACTTTCTTATATATGTTCTTACAATTCATAGGTGTTGTTGCTGCTACTTATCTTTTCTCTTTTCTTTTTTCTTTTTATTTATTCCCCTCTTATCTAGAAGTATATATATAACCTAAATTATGCCAATCAAAATTTAAAATGTAATTTATATGTAATTTTTTAAGATTTGTCATTAATGGCAAAAATTTTTCCCTAAATTGTTTGATTTCTTGCATATAGGATTTGTTTTGTGATGAGACATTTGGGTAGTTTATATGATATCTAGGTTTAAATTTCATTACTATCATCATACATTATAAAAAATATATACAGAATGATGCAAAACAGACATATTTATGTGAAATACAAGAATATCTTATGAACCATTGTAGATAAACTGAGAAAATTAAAATTAGTCATATGGAGTAACAATATATCAATGGAGCACTACTACAAACAACGCTTTCTATGTCGGTTATTTGACCTATTCTACATCGGTTTGACAACGGTCTTTGTAGCTGGTGTCGTAGAAAGTCAATACTTTCCACGAAGGTTCTCTAACTGTCATAGAAGGTTCGATTTCTAAAACGGTTTTCAAAATAACAGTCACAAAATGTATTTTTTTAATAAAAAAAGAGAGGATTCTAAGACGGCTATTGATAAAACCATCTTAGAAAGTCTACATTTTAAGATAGTTTTCTACATAGACAATCTTAGAATGTAGACTTCAAAGATGATTTTCTAAATAACTGTTTTAGATTTTTTTTAGAAAAATAATATTCTAAGACGATTTTCTTCACAAAAACGTCTTAGAATGTAGACTGTAAGACGAATTTTGAAAGAACATCTTTTTTTAAAAAAAAAAAGGATTCTAAGACTATTTTATTCACAAAACCGTCTTAGAATGTAGACTTCTAAGATGGTTTTTGAAAGAACCGTCTTAGAATGTCTTTTTTTAAAATACAAAAAAATGAGTATTCTCATACGATTTTTTGGATACCCGTCTTAGAATATCTTTCTATAATCACTACTACGAAAAGAGTATTTTACGATGCACCTTTTAAGACGATTCTTGGAAAATCATCTTAGAATGTGAGGCAATGGCAATTTTGTAAATAATAAGACATGTACAAGAACGGTTTTTTAATAACCGTCTTAGAAGGTGAGTGTATGAAGTATACCAACACGGGTAAAGGTTATAACCGTCTTAATATTAAGTTTGCATTTTTTAAAAAAGAATATTCAAAGATGTTTTTAATTAAAACCGTCTGTAAAATTCGAACACTTTTATATATTCAAAGCCTCTTTCCCGTTTTCCCTGCACCATCCACAAAAGCTAGGTTTCTCTCTTTCTCCCTTCAAATTCTGTCACTTCCGATCACCGTCAACCGCTTCTTCACCGAACATTGTCGCGGCACCACCAACTTCGACGAGTTCATTTTCGTTGTGTGTAAACCCAGGGTGTTGTGGTGTCTAGAAATCGCTCCTCTTCATTATCTGGAGGTATTTTTCTTTGTTTCTTCTTTTTCTTTTTTTTCCTCTAATTTTGTGCTCTAACATTTTAGAAGAGAGAGATGATTCTGAGAGGATTGATGGTGTTGGGTTTCAGGGAGATTTCCAGGGGCTTAAGGATGAGGTATTTTCATAGTGCTATTAATATTGGTATTACACTATTACTCCAGCTGAAATGATTTTTCTCAGGTGTTTGGTTGTTTTAATTTATGTATTTTTTCTTTGAACTAGTTACGGCATTGGGTAGAATAGGGTTCAATTTTTACGAAACTATCTTTTCTCAATGACGGTGTTTTCTGCAGACAATGGATTCAAAATCCTTGCTAATGCCAATGGTTTTAGATCCTTGAGAACAGTTAAAACTCCATGATTCAATTTTTTCCTCTAATTTTGTACATAACATACTCTGTTAATTTCCTCTGACTTCGAGGTTTTCCCTTGCTTTTGGTTCAGACCAAGCAATCTCTGTGGCTACAAACTTGGAACCATTTTTATGTTTTTTTTTTATTTTTATTTTATATAAGTAAACCGAAGAAGCAAAGAAAAAAAAGCATTGAACATTGGAACATGATTACATAGGGTTGGCAGATAGTCCGTCAATGGATGGTAAAACTTCATCATCACTGAACTTGAAGGAGACAAAGCTGAGGCTTGGCCTCCCTGGTTGAGAGTCTCCAGAGAGAAAATCAGGTTTTGCACTCTGTCTTTTTGGCCAAGAGTTGCAGAACAACAATAACAATGTTTGTTCTAAAAAGGCTGGGGCCAAGAGGGGCTTCTCTGATGCCATTGACATCTCTTCTGTCACTGAGGGATCTCAAGGAGTTGCTGCTTTGTTCTCTCCAAGAGGGGGCAATGTTGGGAAGCCTCTTATTGGTTTAGACACTCAAACTAACATCACCAATTGTGTATAAATACCCATTTTTAGCAATAGGAGAGGGAAGTCAATTATCATAGATACGGGATGAGAAAAATGAATTTATACTTTATCTCCTAGGTGTCTGTCTACTGAGTGTGTTTTTTTTTTGGGTTTTCCACATCATTATCAGTTAAAACTTAAATATGTATGTAATGGATGTATACATTGTTTATATGCCAGGTCAAAACCTGTGTCCATGTGCAATCTAGAGATATTTATTAGTAGGCAATTTCCTGTTGTAGGTCTATTTTGTTCATTGCTTTGCTTTCTGTTGCTGCAGAGAATCACATTAATTTGAGCCCTTATCTATCCTACATGAGTGGAGCATTAGCTGGATGTGCAGCTACAGCTACAATAGGGTCATATCCCTTTGATCTTCTCTGAACCATATTAGCTTCCCAGGGTGAACCGAAGGTATAAGCATTATAAAATGATCAATGTTACAAGATAGTTTTGAAGTAAATTACTGTAATGTGTATTAGTGTTGTGAACTGTGAAGGTCAATGAAGGAAATTGCTGGCATGCTTTTTAAACACTGTCCTCCTGTCCATTTACTTCTGCTTCTTGCTCAGTCCATTGTTCTTGAAAGTTTTATGTTTAGCTATTTTGTTCTTCTTGCTATAGATGTTAGATATAACCATTCATGTGTATTCACTTGATAACATAAGCTTTTGGGATAGTTGGTCTATGACAATGTATTAGAATCTCTATGATCAAGTGGTCTAGAGCTTTGGGGTCCGTTAGTTACTCATTGTAGCAATTATTTTATCCATGATGCTTTACTTCATGTTAATTTGTCTGTTTGCAATATGCATGCATAGATATTACTTATTGTGAGGTTTTACAATGCTAGTATGACAATTCACTGTGGTTGATTTCAATGTTATTTGTCTTGGCTTAAGATGATCATCCTAGAATTAATACGGACAACATCCTGGAAGAAAGAGGTCCGATATTTGATGCTATGCTTGGTCAAATGGTTGGTAGAATTACATCAAAGCCTGGGGGAAAATCTGAGATGGGTGAGGTGAGTTTATGGAAATTTGCTTTTACACCTTATTTACAGTTGAAGTTGATGCAGAAATGCCATTATCACTTATTTACCCTTTTGTTTGAATTTTTGTTGATATCTATTTTATTACTTTTCAGTGGTTTGTTATGAATTTGGTTTTATTGCAGGTTTCGTGCATATGCTAAGAGATGATGCTGGAATCAGTCGCTTGTGGGGTAGCTTGTGGTGTAAGCTTAGCTGCACTTGTTGAGGTAATGTGTTCTTTTGTATAGTCCATGAAAATTTACTAGATCTGAATGAGGTGAAGTGCAAGGTAATACCTTGGTTTTTCCTTATGTACAATGTCAAAAAGCCTGTTGTCAGTGGAAAAGGCTGTTTGTGTTACCTATATACAGAACATCAACCTGCTAGGCATTATATTTTAAATTCCATATTTGATAATAGAAAACAAAAGCATATTGGTTGACTTTATGTTCTTAAATTCCCAAAGTGATTCCTACATGAGTTTTATATATATTAACACTTGATATTTGATGGCATGTGGGTTCCTGTTAAGCCCTTGCCTAACGCCTTCGTTGTTAATGTTGGGGACATCATGGAGGTAAAATATCCATTTATATCAATTTTCTGAATTTTATTTTTTTTTCTTTTTCAATGTAGAAAAATTCTTTCAAATAATTTTTATAAAAAATAGTTATTTACTTTTATTTATCATATAAATTACATTTTTAGTTTAATATTTTTTTCACATAAAAAATTTAAATGTATTTCCTAAACGTTTGGAGCATTGTTTTCAAATCAAGAATGTAGTTTGTTTGATAATCAATCTGCTAAAGGTTTGTATTAAATATTAACATAGGTTGTTTACTAATATAAAATTCTAATTTTAACTAAATACAGTTTCAAAAACATAAAAAAACTAATAATCTGCATCTATATTTTATATATATATATATATATATATATATGCTTCTGTTAAAATAAGTTCACGAAAGTTATATAAATACGACCTTAATCAGGTAGTGTTTAAGTAAATTCAAAGTCTAAAGGCAAAAGAATTTTTTTTTTTTCTTTCTCTTTATGGAATTTACTTTTTTGTTAATATAATTTTGTTCTTTTCACCACTTGGAGTGGGGAAACTATTTTTCGGTTTTGGTGATAAAATTTCTATTCACATTTGGCAAACGCTTCTCCTAGGTCTGAGTGTGATTGTTGATGGTCCTTTTCACCGTGCATGACTTCGTTCTTTTTTCTTCCAAGCTCAAATTGTTCATTTGTTGCCATGCTAGTGCACATTTGGTTTTGCATTTATGTATATACTAATAAAAAAATTATTAGTTTGGCTTTTTCTGGGAGTGAAATATTTATTTAATATAATTTTATACATTAATATGATTGTTATAAGTTTACTTAAATGATATAATATTCTGAAAGTACATATTAACTTTTCTTTTATATATATATATAGATAAACATTTGTTTGTTATCAACAGATACGTTCATTAGTATTTATATATTATTTATGCCGATCAAAAAAAAAAAATTTATATATTATTTATTTGCTTGGGAAGTTAATATGTATATAGTTTGTCTATTATATTATCAATATAGGTTTATAGTATTTATAGTTAATCATAAAAAAATATGATTTTTTATTAAAAAATAAATATTTTAATAAAAATACTACTTTTAAATGCTAAAAATTAGTTCAATTTTATATGAATATAAATACCATGAATGAGCAAGCTGATATTTCCGCACCAGTGGCTGAATGAAGTTCAGTTCCAATTTATATTTTTTTGTTTAATATTTTTCTTTTACAGAATTTGTAATTTTTGTTGTTGTAATTTTAATTTTTTTCCTTTTGTAAATAGTTTCTTATCAGGGGGAAAACACTGCAATTCTCAGATATTGTGTTAATTTATTACAGAAACAGTTTTTGGATATTTATTTGTATTGCATGTGGAGGCACAAGTTGAGGCAGACAGCCCACAAGATGTTCTAGGAGTTAACCATAATATGTCCGGTGACAATATAAAGAAAAAGTATGTTCTTTATTCGCTTGTTTAAGTAATAATAGTTGAAATCTAATAAGTTGTTACTTGTATTCATGGTGTTCCCCTAAGGTGTATAAGAAGGACATTGCCATGTTCTGCTTTGGATTTTAAAGTCATCCTTTGATATAGGAACACCTCTGTTAGGATCACTAGGCTGCAACTAACAGATCTTGATCTTTCTGTTAGGCTTTATTGAGATTTAAATAGATTGACTTTGTTTTAAATAGATTGAAATTTAAGTTCAAATTAAACATAGAAAAACTGAAGATAAGGTGGTAATGAATGTGTCATAAAGATGGTTCCATAGTATGGGAAGGAGAAAACTTACACTGATAATTGGCTTCTATTCCATTATACTTTTCAAAGCTTATAACAAGTCCAACAAGTCCATGGAGCAGGTTGTCAAAAGACTAGCAGAGGCTCCTAGTCCTTTCATCTCCCTAACCACAATACTAGATAGAAAGGAAAACTAACAAATAAGGTGCAGAGTCAACAATATCTAGACAGTACAAACTACTTACTTCATGACTCGAGTTACTTCACAGAGGCTCCTACTCACTTCATAGAGCTTCCCTCTCGGAGAGAAGATGATAAGAGCAACCTCGGCATCACACAGAATTGATAGCTTAAATGCCTTCTTCAGCAACCCATTTCGCCGCTTTGAGAAAGTTACTTGCCTGCTTGTGGTTAATATTTTATTCAAACATTACTTACTTTCTGAACAGTATTTTATCAAAGAATTTCATTTTCACTGTAGTACACATCTCCATAGGCTACATATAACAATAATTATGATGGTGGTATCCAATAACATAACAACTCAGATTTTCTCATAAACTAACTTACCCACTCAGTGAAGCACTGCCGTCCTTGGGGCTGATTAAGGTTCATAGCTTTTCTTAATTGATAAGCAAGCAGTAAGTCCACTTTGCAAGTTAAATGCTAACAAAGACTTTAGAAACAAAATACAATGAGGAAAATCCAGTCAAGCACATTTGATGAATTTGAGACCACTAGACTACTATAGCTACAAACTGACTGACAACTAGACAAGTATTTTCTAAGAGTTAGACCAAAACATTTTAACATAATCTGACTTTAATAAATGAAAATTGTCACAGTAAAGCTAATCACAATCTGCATTAAATAAATAAACAGTTTTTTCAGGGTTCTTATGTAAAAAAAAAATATTGTATGAATATCAAGTTGTTATTTTATTTAACTAATTTAAAGTGTTATTCACTTTTTTTAAAAATAAAAAGGTACCAAAGCTCCAGTTTTTTCTTTGGTTTGGTCAATGCAAAACTCCAATTTAGCAACTAGTTTATGCACTTGCAATGCATGCAGGTACAAAAATTAGAATTAGATGATATATATATTATGGTTTTGACATTATATTTTGTGGATATATATATATATATATATATATATATATATATATATATATATATGGTGTAAGGTGGATAAACTTACTTGCAATATGTGGAAAGCAGAGAAGCCAGCACAACCTATGAGGAGAAAACATGCACCAATGAGCTAGTGACTGCCTCAGACATTAATACACAAACACCTACTTATATACCAAATACTATCATGAGGAATTGGACTTATATCCAAGAAGCACCTTCTACCAATTTATAACTCACCAGCACATTCATGTACCTCAGTAGCTGCTGGCTTCTCAATGTGATGGTCCCTTGAGTTTATTTGGTCCCCAAAAGCTGAAAGCTCTTCCTATGTATGGACACTGCTAAGTTGCAATATTTTCAATCTATTTACTCAAATAATTCTGTTTTATTCCTTCAAAGATCTATGCTCTTTATTCATTGATTTAGAATTCTTACCTTTCACCAAGGAGATTAATGATGCAAAGATAGCAAGAATAAATGAAAATCACGAAAATAGGAGGGCATTGAATGATTTGTAATTAAGTGGTAATATATACCTGACTTATGCAGTCAAGGGAAATATGTGGAGTACCCTTGGATCTTGGGATGACAACAAACACATGCCATTTAATCCTAATTGTCTAGAATAGAAGAAAACATAAAAATTATTCCAATACATAAAATTTAATTAAAAAGACTGGCTCATGATCAATAACTAAGAGCATAAGGCCAAATAAGCAAATTAAAATCACATAGGAAGGAAGAAGGATAATAGTCATGTCAAATTCCCAAAGTTACTAGTTACAAGTACACACGAATTAGATTAATTGGTACAGTCAGTCTATTAATTACTCACACAAGAATGCACTAATAGGTGGCTAATGGGGTAACTAATTTGGGTAGTAGCTGACCCCTTCATCCCTTTAACATTTTTTGTTCTTATATATTTCTCTGACATTTTCTTCCATAAGATGTTGCAAGGTAATATATATGCTAAGTACAAAAAATATACATGTTGGTTTCTGTCATTTTTCTTATGCATGTTTTACACCTCCAGCAATGTATGAACATACACTATGGTTAACCATTTTTTTTTTGGTTTTTCCATGTGTCCCATGGTGCAGGTGATGTAGCAGAGGAAGGGACAAATAAAACAGGGTACCATAATAATGTGCAGTCTCAGCAGCAACATACCACAAGGTGGAGTCCAACGCCAGGAAAGAGAGCCAAGGCTATATCATCATTGTGTTTGCCAGCAACAGTCTCAATAAAAAATTCCTCTGATATAGGAACACCTCCATTAAAACCAATCTGACAACCACAGAAACTTCAATTAGGTTTTTAATAGCTATTGATCAAGTTCCTAGTTATGGTGATTTATAAATACTATAAAAGGAATATTGCAACAAAAAAATATATTTATTTTTCAATATGTTACGTTAAAACTTTTCTACTAAGAAAAGACACACTACCTCTAGAAGCATTTCAAGGAAGGCATAGTAGTGGAGCGGATCAGAATCACAAAGAGTTCCATCTATATCAAAGAGCACCACTTCAAGTGGAGCAAGACTGGTGAGAGAACTCTGGCCGCTGACACAACAAGAAAGTAATGAGTGACAAGTACAAGATGTACAGCGAATGATAAAGTAGGATATGCCTATATACTAAAATTTCTATCAAGAAGCATGTCAAGAACCCAGTAGCCAACTATACCAAAAGCATAAGCCATTGTGTAAGGCACATAAATTGTTTATATGTCTAAGTAACGTGTCCCTGCAAGAGTCCTTTTTATTTAAAACATAGATAATACACAAAAGTACCTTCCCTTATCCTAAAATTTAACTTCTATTTAGAAGAATGAAGATAACAAGGATCAAGTTCTGGACTAAGATGTAATTGCTGAGGCTTTAGTACCTTGCCATAGGCTAACTGTTTCAAAATCATAAACTGTTGGGTGAACGTGAAGGACGTAACAGTTTTTATGTCTAACAATGCAAATCATATCTCATCTATAATTATGCCAACCCTTCTGCGGCTGATCAGTTAAACAAGAAGCCAGTAATGTGAGAATTATAACAAAGAATTTGACATATCACACATGATGCATTATTCCCTAGTTTGGGCATTGAGAGATAATTCACATAGCTGTAACAGTAAAGGCATGTATGCCAATGCAATACATAACCCAGTAACTGATTATTGCCTCTTGGATATTTCTTTGAGAACAAAACTTAGATACAATATGGTACAAATGAAACTGTCATATGAAAAAGTTTGGGAAGAGGGGGTGGTGGGAGTGTAGAAAAGCAAAACCCACAATCATTATTGATCCCTTTCTTTCACTTTTACTCGAATTTCCAAAATACCCAACAAATAACAATAGCCACTCCAAGAGTCAGCCAAACACGGAGAACATTATTCATTTGCGGTTTAGGTTGTTGCACACTACATATATACACATATATATATATATGTGTGTGTGTGTGTGTATATAAAGATGTGTGTGTTTGTGTGTTATCCCTTGTTTTAAATAAATTTTGTTTGTTGTTTTAGGTCCAATTTCTCGACTCGGTTACCTCATAAAGGCTTCTTTTGGTAGCTGATACAAAACTCCTTTATACAACTTCAATTACATCTGCCCGTACAATCAATCCTATACTCCATATTTTCAAGTATTTTCTATGAATAGTAAATTATTGTCCTACTTTATTTCATTGTTTCAGCTTTGTAGTTTATTTTTTACAACATGCATTGCATTGTATAACCTTAGTGTCCCGTTTAAGGTTCTACTCAATGATTAATACGGATAGTTTGGATTAATCGTCAAATTGAATCTTGAATTGTCCGTTTGGACAGTTTGGGAAGTATGCATTTTATGCAGCATTCATACATAGACATTACGTATGGTTTTCTATATTTAATGAAATTTCGGTATACTGCAATTTGCTTTGTTCTTCGGGTACATCCAGATTGTAGGTGAATAAAACCTCCGCTATCATGTCATGTACTCGGAGACCAATGCGAAATGCTGTCAAAATTTCATTAAATTAATCAAACCTTATGTAATGTCAATGTATGAATGTTGCATAAAATGCATTACTTCTAGAATGGGATAGGGCCACACCTGTTTGTATACATGACATACATAAACATCCATATAAGTTTTTGATATAAAAGGTTTGGCAGTAGATGGAAAACATGGATCGTAGTTAGATGAAAGCACCACGCATTACAAATGAGTATGAAATTGGTGTTGAACAATTTCTTGAATTTACCACCCGAAATGCACCATCGTTGAGGGGCAAATTTTTTTGTCCTTGTGTGAAATGTTTGAATGGGAGACACCAATCCATAGATGACATCAGAACTCATTTAATATGTGACGACATCATTCCGACTTACACAAAGTGGATATGGCATTGTGAATTGTCAGGCACTTAGGCAGCGAATGAAACTGTGTTTGTTGATGTGAACAATGACGATCGTATAGAAGAAATGATACGCGACCTCAGTGAAGAATGTTTTCGCTAAGCCCATTCATCGACATATTCAAAACTGGAGTCTGATTCAAAGATCCCTTTGTATGCTGATTGCACATCCTTCATAAGGTTGTCAGCGGTGTTGTCTTTGGTTAACTTGAAGGCCAGATTCGGATGGAGTGACAAAAGTTTCACCGAATTGCTAGTACTGTTAAAGAAAATGCTTCCTCAAGAAAACACCCTACCCAAGACTCACTACGAAGCAAAGAAGATTTTATGTCCTATGGGTATGCAGTACCAGAAAATTCATGCGTGCCCTAATGATTGCATCTTGTATCGCCATGAGTATGCAGATTTGCGCAGTTGCCCCACTTATGGGTCCCCAAGATACAAATTAATTGAAGATGACAGCAATGATGAAACAAACTCATTTAGCGGTCGGCCAGCAAAGGTCTGTTGGTATCTTCCCATAATTCCAAGGTTTAAGCGGTTGTTTGCTAATGCAAATGATGCCAATAACCTTACTTGGCATGCATATGGGAGGAATGCTGATGTAAATCTCTGACACCCCACTGGTTCTCCTCAATGGAAGGCAATTGGCTGTCTGTACCCACATTTTGCCAATGACCCAAGAAACCTAAGGCTTGCTTTAGCTTCTGATGGTATGAATCCTTTTGGTAGCCTATCCACTAACCACAGTTCATGGCCAGTCTTGCTTATAATTTACAACCTGCATCTTTCGTTGTGCATGAAGCGAAAATACATTATGTTGTCCATGATGATAGCGGGCCCACGTCAACCAGGAAATGATATTGATGAGTATTTGGCTTCATTGATAGAAGACTTGAAACAAATGTGGGTTGACGGGGTTGATGTCTTTGATGGGCATCTGTAGGAAACTTTCAGGTTGCATGCCATGGTGTTCTGTACAATTAATGACTTTCCAGCATACGAGAATTTGAGTGGATATAGTGTCAAAGGACATCACGGATGTCCTATATGTGAAAAAGATACTAGCTTTGTCCAACTAAAACGTGGAAAGAAAACAATATATACAAGGCATCGTAGATTCCTCCAACCATATCACCCTTATCGACGATTGAAGAAGGCCTTTTATGGTTGTCAGGAAAATGAAATGGCGCCTACACCGTTAGCAGGCAAAGAAGTATATGATCGTGTGAAGGACATCTTGAATGTTTTTGGGAAAACCCAACAAAAGGATGCATCTGACACGCAAATTTGGAAGAAAAAATCCATATTTTTTTATCTTCCATATTGGTTCCGATTTGGATGTCAGACATCGCATAGACCTAATGCATGTTGAGAAAAATTGTTTGTGACAGTTTGATTGGCACCCTCCTGAACATTCAAGGGAAGACCAAGGATAATTTGAAATCTCGGTAAGATTTGGTTGAGATGGGTATACGACACCAATTGCATCCAATTGAACAAGGTCGAAAAACGTATTTGCCCCCTGCAAGCCACACTTTGTCTAAAAGAGAAAAAAAAAAACAATTTTGCCAGTGTTTGCGAACAATAAAAGTCCCACAAGGATACTCTTCTAATATAAAGAGCCTTGTATCAGTGAAGGAGCTGAAATTGGTAGGGTTGAAGTCTTATGATTGTCATGTGTTGATGCAACAAATATTGCCTGTTGCGATATGTGGTATATTGCCTGAAAATGTTAGTTGCAATTACTCGTTTGTGCTTCTTGTTTAATGCATTTTGTAACAAAGTCATTGACCCGAACTAGTTGGATGATTTGGAGAACGAGGTTGTTGTTGTCTTTTGTCAGTTGGAGATGTTTTTTCCTCCATCTTTTTTTGAAGGTGGTGCAAGAACATAATAGAACCTTTGTTAACGGGTTTAAATAACAAATACTTGCTGATGACAGTGCCTCGAAGAGTTTAAGATTCTTAGCTATTGGCCCGAATCTCAACATTCCCACTTGGAAGGGGTATGACATCAACAAATGTTCCTTCTACACAAAATCACAAGATGGTCATAGTACTGTCCAGAATAGTGGGGTCAGTGTCGATGCCACTTCAGAGCACTTTTGTGGTCCATCTGGTAACAATCTGATTCAAGCTACGATGCCTTACTTTAGAGTTATTCAAGAAATTTGGGAGCTTGATTATACAGCATTCAGAGTACCTGTGTTCAAGTGTCAATGGGTAAACAGTAATACTGGTGTTCATCAAGATCGATTTGGATTTACGTTAGTAGAACTGGGCAAGGTTGGTTACAAGGGCGAGCCTTTTATACTGGCAGAACAAGCCAGACAAGTGTTTTATGTCCAGGATCCGTGCGATGGTAGATTTTATGTGGTATTACGTGGAAGAACGTCGGTCATGAGTAACCGAAATGATGAAGGTATATGTGACATTAGTGACATACCTGGTTTCTCAACAAGGATACCTTCCGTTGTTGAAGACCAAGAGGTTGACGATGAACATGCAATTCGTGTTGATCATGATGAAGGTTTATGGGAGAACATTCACACGTAATTGCAGCATATTCAAGTAATGGTTTTATTTACGAAAATAACAAACAATATAACAATGTTTGTCTTCATTAATTACATTACATTACAAATATTTTGTTGTTGAAAGTTATACATTTAAATAGACTTATGTTTTTCAGGTTTATGGCAACACCTCCTTTGTCCCCTCCTAATTCAAATGATTGCTCAAATTCCACATCAACGAGGAGTAGACAATCCACCAAGCTAAGAAGGTTGACATTGAGAACCTTGGATGAGGCTAGGCCAACGGTAAATGTCAACCCTAATACTGGGAGAGGATCTGGCAACAACAAAGAGAAGTTCCATAGCTATCTTGGTGTTGTTACAAGAGAGAAGATTCCTATAACACATTGCAATTGGAAAGATGTACCAGACTCCTTGAAGGATCTAGTATGGGATGATAATTTGGTAAGTGTGCTTAGTAATTATTTCTTTGATGTTCTTAAACTTACTTTACAATACCTTCTAAATGAATTATTGTTTTGTGTCATTCGTTTGTGCAGGCAAAATTTGATATCTCGGAACATGACAAAGCAAAGAAGAAAGTTATGTCATTGGTGGGCACTAGATGGAGACAATTTAAGTCTAGCCTAACTAGTAAATACATCTATGCTGACCCAAACTGCCAACGAAAAGACGACCCATCAGTTGTGTATGGTCTGGACACACACACATGGGAGAAATTTGTTGAAAGCCGAAAATCCCTAAACTGGCAGGTAAACCAAAATTTGTTTCACATAAATTAAAAAGACATTATTAATGATATGGGATTGAAAGTTGGATAATAAAGACTACTCTTTATTACAGGGAGTTAGGAAAAAAGCCCAAGAAACTCAGAAATTGAATGACTGCCCATATGTGTTGTCGGGCGGTGGCTATGATTTGCTTGAAAAGAAGCATATGGAGGAAAAGATTAAGAAATGGCAACAGGATGCAATGAATATCGAAGATTCATCATCCGTCATGCATCCTCCTTCTCCCATTCCAAGACAGCTAAAGTGGAAGATGGCCCGAACCAAAAAATTTGGCAGTATGACATCTGTGGCCGCACAACAAATAGCGGAAAAAATTGTGAGTTCTTGCATTTGGTTAATTTGTAACATTTATTAGCATAACATGTCAAATTAAGTTACCTACTAATTTCATGAATGCAGGACTCTTTAGAAGAACAAGCCACACAAGGCGTATTTGTTCCCCAAGACCAAGATGGCATACTAAATACTGCCATTGGAAAAAAGGATCACCCTGGTCGTGTTCGCGGAGAAGTGACAGGCGTGACAATCAAACAATACTTTGGACGCAGTTCATGTGCCTCTAGTGGTTCTTCTGCATCCATTAGTCCAGATCAATTGGCTTAAATAATCAAAAACATTAAGGAAGAATGCAAAAGAGAGTTAAAGAAAGAAATAAAGCTTGAGTTGTCGCAAATGGGCTCACCGATGTCACACCCAGTTTAGCCAGACATAGAAAATGTAGTGGCCAGAGTCAGCACAAAGTGGAGTTGTGCGGAAAATGAAGGCAACCCATCTGCTGGACAAAATGGCGAGGATGTTAACTCGTGTATGGGGTTGTATGTAAAACGTAACGATTCTACACGACTAGTGGCAATGGGCAAAGTTTATCCTGGGAACTCCACCATTCACAACATACATTATGCATATGATGTTGTTGTAAGGGTTACTATTTTGACCATTATCGACGGGGACACCCAAGTGCCCTTCCCCAATGCAGAGATTAAGAAGGTCAGAGACGCCCTTAACACATTTGTTGCATGGCAAAAAAATCTTGTGAAGCCAGTGTCACCTCAGGTACCTCTACTAATAATTGAAATTACCTACATATGGTTTGTTGTAATGCAAATAAATGGTAAATATTTGTCGGGATTAACAATCATATGTTTTATACATTTAGGATCCCGAAAAGCCTCCAAATAAGGAGGTTGAAATGGTTTCAAGTCCAACTAGTAATGGAAGTGAGCTTGATGCATTGGATGATTTGGTTAAGGTTGTACATGAAGTTTATTACAAACCTGTAACAGTGCCTTGGGAGGGGTCTACATTTGGCCATCCAAATGTTGAATCCTTGTTGTTCATAACATTTTCCGATGTGAATGAAATTCTAGCAGGAGACAGGTGTTTGAACATATCTGTGCTACAATTATGGATCATGTAAGTTAATGTGCATTGAAGTCTTCTTTAGAATAAGTTATTTTTCATAGTCTTTACAAATTAATATGTTTCATACCTTTCAATTCCAATATATTGATAGGTATATGGCGGATTGGACCTCATCCTTGGAAAAATCATCGGTGTATGCATTTTTTGAGCCTCAATCGATACACAATGCGAATGACAGACTTGCACAAATTCAAGAATACATCGAAACATGGATGAAGGATTCCCAAAGAGAGTTGTACCTAGGAGCATACTTGAGTCAGTAAGTTTAATGTTTGTATTTGTAGTATGTGGAAAAGACCGTGCTAATTCTAGGTAACATGATGGAAATATGCAGGGCCCATTGACAGCTTTTTATTCTGTGTCCTAAAAACGATACCGTCGTATGGCTTTGTTCGCTGCGTAAGAAGTCAGATGTTTACATAAAAACCGTAATTAACAAGTAATGTGTTCAGTACGAGATACATGAATGCATGGTTCAAAAGTTAGGTTGACATATCATTTAGGCTTTAACAACATTTCTCGTGTTTGTCAATGTTTATCAGTGCAATGAAAAATTGAAGACCACTACACCCGATAAAGCAAATCCACCTCCACCCACCTGGATTGAGTTAAAGGTTAGTCTTTCGATAAATCCTATGTATCCATGTACTGATATTTAACAATTGTTGGATTTAAACAAGTGGATTTGTTTGTTTACTTATGTTTTAGAGCCATGTTCAACCCAGAGGTTATGAGTGTGGGTATTATGTAATGTATTGGATGTGAAACATAGTAACCGGGGATCTGAAGAATGACTGGACCACAGTATAATTATAGTAACACCATTTAAATTCTGAAAAAGAATAGGAATACTTCAATACAACCAATAGGAGGGGTGAATTGGTTGTACCTTGGTAATTAAAAATTTTACAATCAAAGTTTCCACAAGATCTTTATCACTTTAAAAATTGTTTGGAAACCAAGAATCTAATATTCAATCAAATTCCTCTGTCAAGAAAATCAATAGACAGCTGAAATCTTTCTGTTCAAATAATTTGATTCACAAACCAAAGTAATAAAGAGATGAAGAGATTAGAATAAAGATCAGCCACAATTTTTATACTGGTTCACTTCAAACATTATGAAGCTACATTCAGTTCTTCCACTCAACACTAGAATGGAGTTCCACTATTGCAAATTAATGATGTTACTAGATATTACAAGCCTCTCTTTATCAACCCTAGATAAAGTTCAGAAATCTAAAACACTATTAGATTCTTAGAGACCAACCCCACTGAGAACACTACTCAGCAACCCCTAGAGAAACACTATCTCTAGTTATCATGCAAGAAACCCATTTACAATAAGTCAATCTTTACAAAAATCAAATAACAGATTTACAACCTCAAAGAATAAGGAACGAATTCACCTGATAATCCAATGAACAAAATACATATGAATGATTCACCAAGTTGAAAGAAAGAATAACAGACTCAATGCATCCCTTTCCTTAAGCTTTGAGACTCAATGATGCTTCACTCATCAAATCAAAAACCCATATGAATTTTGGTGAAGCCAAGACGCTTTTGAACTCAGAAAACTCACTAATGAAAGCTTATGAATGTTTGTGATTGCTCAGAATTCGAATTTCTCAACCCTTCAAAACACAGAGCAATGGGTTCTATTTATAACAGCTTTCTAACTGAAAATAATCGATTAAACACGCTCATGTAATCGATTATTTAGCATATGTAATCGATTAATTCAAGAATGTAATCGATTAAAGTGTTTCTGATATGTTCTGGGTTTTAAGTTATGAACATTATAATCGATTATCCCGTCATGTAATCGATTAAAACAGGAACTCGTGATTTTCCAAATACACTGAGTAATCGATTACTGAGTTTGGTAATCGATTAAGACAGAGAGACCAATATTTTCAAATGCACTATGTAATCGATTAAACCGATATGTAATCGATTAAATCAGCAAATCATGTTAGTCATAGGCATGATATGTAATCGATTACGAACTTTTGTAATCGATTAAGACAGAAGGTATATGATTTCAAATTTAGCCTAGGTAATCGATTAATTCGATATGTAATCGATTACATTGTTCTTTATTTGTTTTCCATAAGGCACGAAGAACAAAATAATCGATGCCAACATATCTGTAATCGATTAAAACAGGAAAACTTCATTTTTCCAAAAAACTTGATTTTAATTTGCCTCAATTATTAATTGATTTTTGTTCAGGCCTTCAATCTAATAATCTTAAATGAATGATATGCACACTGAATTATCAGATACCACTTCTTTCCTTTTACAAGAATCAAATTGATCTTCAAGCTTCCATGACACTTTTGAAATGAGGCATGTTGAAAGCACAAAACTTCAAAGCTTGAATCCTTGTCATATTCTCTAGTGCATTACAGGGGTAATAATATACATGTCTATCTCAGACTGCTTTTATCCTCACATCTTTTCATATGTTAATATTGTGATACTTGACATGTAACAGAATAAGGGTATTTTATACTCCAAGTGCATTTCCATGAGGAGAAAACATGATTTCAACAATGTTTTCATATTCTCTAAATACGCAAATAACAGTGCTAATTAGCTTCTGAAAAGGGCAGAATTACATTAGTTCATGCATTTAAACAGCAGCCCATGTATATTAAACATTTTAGTAATCTTAACAGAACTCGGACTGCAATCATAACGACAGTATAAAATAATGCTTTTATAAGTACATGGAAATTCGAGCAGGTGAGCCAAGAGACATGATTATTGCCTTTTGACAAGTTATCATCATGGTGGGGAAAAATCCCAAGTTTTGTTAATGAACAAGATCGTGATGTGATGAATAAAAAAGAAAGAAATTGTGTTAAGACTTAAGGAGCATATTGTACTGGATTGATGTTTTATTTTGTATAAAAGAATGAGTCAGATTAAAACAGCTTTGATATCTAATGAAGTTCCGGGAAATCCATCTAAATGAAGCTAGGACAACCTACACTAGGTCAGGTGAATTGTTAACTGATCATGGAAATTTTAAAATGTCAACTTAACTAATGGGTGTACACCAGAATGTAATGTCGTGATGAACTATTGAGCTCCTCTAGTCTCACAATAAAACATTTCTCCCTGATAACATATATAGGTATACACATGGACATGATACATGAGACATGCAAAAACAAACATTTAAACTCCATGTTTCTTAAGTCGAGTGAAATTGTAGGAAGTTCTAAAGATAAATCACCTCAAAATGCATCGATGAAAAAAAGGGAGGACATCCAAATCATTTCCAATCCGATCATAGATGTCAAGTACCTGTAATTTGCTCTCTGTTCCCAATGTATGCGGGGATGAATTAGAAATTAGAGCTGAACTCCAATCAGATAATTGCCTTTGATGTTTCTCTGGATATCCAAGGAAAAGGTGGCAGCTCACTGCATCCTTCAAAATAGAATCTCCAAGCAATTTCAGACGCTCCATTGAGAAACTTTCACAACATTTTAGTGTTGTCAATGCCTCAAGAATCTAATCGTATAATATTAAGGTTAGATTGATCATGTAATAAAAGTCATAGGCAGTAATGAAAATGAAGGGTTCATCTCAACCCAATATATAAAGTACTAAACACACCAATGAACTTGATATCTGAAATCTTCCATAGTCTAAATCAATCTCCTTTCTTAGCTGGCTTGCTAACATCAAGGACTCTAAGTGGTACATTAATGATGGCAGTAAGTAAACTGACTTCAGAACATCTACTGCTAAATCAATTCTTATTAAAACCTCGGGTGGCATATAAGCATGGACTTGTGATTTTTTCAGAACTGGGGCTGCACAGTCATAAGCAGAAAAATTAGAAATAATCAACATCCAGCAAAGAATTTAGGATTCAGTTCAACACTGAAACATTTGCATAAAGTTTCTTTTGCATCTCAGTCAAGACTCTTTGCATGTTAACATGACCAACATGAAACACATTTAACTTGATATAATGCCTTCTAACTCTGACATATTTTAAAATATTTTTCATGGAAATAAATTATCTACAAATTTAGGATGTAGGAAAAAATGAAAGCATGCTTCGTCAAATTTGATGTGGAATATGGTATTCATTGATGGCTATGCAATTTTTGACATGTATACGAAACAAAATATATATTTATCAACTTATCAAATAGGTTTTGTTTCTACTAGTTAATTTGGATCAATATTCAACAAATTTTAGAAGGGAAAGTAAAAGATGAATTAAAATTATGAATAGGACAAACCATCTCCACTGAATTTCACTAGAAGATTATGTGGGTTATGACTTTGCTTTAACCGCATGTAAGCTGTACTCATATTTTGTCTAGCTTATTCATAGGTTACTAACTATATTTTGTAAATAAAATTTGCCCTTTTCTATTCGATACTATTTTGTACATCAACTTCTTTACATTTTTTTGGTACACATGTGTGCATATTTCCTTAATTTTTTCCTTTGGTACACTCGTGAAGAATTTATCCAATCCACTGATGTTTGGTTTGCAGGAGAAGGAAAGTGTTTCTTCGGCCAAAGTGGAGGGTGATGACCGTGATCAAGCACGTGCTCTGGCAACTCTGTACTCACATCCAGTTGTGAGTGTTTGACTGCTGCCACTTTTTCTGTACCACTATCATTATTCTAATTCAGGGTAATTTATAATTAAGAATCACTGCATCATAGGCAGATAAGCATAAAAGTTTTTTTTTTTGTGGTCAACATCAGTACCAGTAAAGTATGGGTATTATATAAGCATAAGATGTGCAAAATGGTTCTAAACAAAAATTTCAACAAAGAAGAATTAAAGTTATATGCTTAATACATAGTTTGTACCCCTTCCCTTACATCCTCCTATATCTAGTTAACCCCTCTAACTAATTAACAAACTACTTATACTATTGCTAATTAATTTGCTTTTGTCTTTACTAATTGTTATCAACAAATTTCATATGTGAATTTTATGTTTTATATTTTTTACATGGGAGGCAATTGAAGTTATATTTGTTTTGCTGTTATAATGAGTTATGAACTAAGCATGACTTTCTCATGTTGACTATTTGTAGTCTCATATTTCAGATTATTATTCAAGCTGGTCTTCTCAAAAATGGTTTATGTTCAGTTCAGGATGAGAGTGCAGGTCAACTTGTCATCTTTTCTCATAGAAGGGATGCCTATAAGGCTGTAGTAGCTAAAGTTTCTTTTCCCTTCTTTTGTATTGTACTTGGAACACTGGCCTCTGCTTTGCTAAGATGACCCATCAGGAATAATGCATTATTTTTATGCATTTATCTTAATGTATTAGTAGAACTGAAGTTTCTTTCTATGATTCTCTTGTGCTTGATGGAATGTACGAGTCACTGTTTTGGAAGTTCTTTCTCCTTTATGTCCACAGCTTTTTCTTGAAATGGCAGGCTTAGAGAATTTGGCCAAGGTTAACACTTTTATTGAGTTTTTAAAATTAATTTACATGGTAGCATAAGTTGTCATACAAAAGTTGATATAATACTAGTTATTCATTGTCATTCCTGCCTATGTAGTGTATGTCATTATACGGAACATTTCTTTTTCTAGTGAAAGTAACTGTTCATAAAACCATTTTATTTTGGGTATAAACTTACTCTTCTATTCATTTTGGAGTCAACAGGGGATGCCAATTGTTGCCTCAAGAGCCTCAAGATTACTTATATATATATATATGTGTGTGTGTGTGTGTGTGTGTGTGTGTATTTCATTACTGTTTTCAGAAGCTATTTAATGAGGTAGACATCAGCCATGATACTACTAGGTGCTATTAGTGGCAGAAAACTCATACATGCCTGCACCATGTGATGTTTGTAATAAAATGTAAAAATAATCGTTTATTTAATATGCCTCATGCAAGGCTAAAAGATCATTAGTGCCATCACAGTTCTGTTTTGAGTAAGTATATAGCTTTTTACTTGGTCCCATTACTCAATCAATAGCATGTGCTTCATTATATACGTGAATTGATGTTGTTGAGTTGACTCCAAATTAAACCAGGTTGAAGCTGATTTTATTGGCACGTTCATTCTCATGTTTGCCGAATAGGCACTGCCATTGTGAACCAAAAGATACATGGATCAGAAACACTGATAGGATGTGCAGCAGCTAATGGACTTACGATCATCATTTTCTCCACTGGCCACATCTCAACCCCGCTGTCACCATTTCCTTTGCTGCATTAAAGCACTTCCGGTGGAAGAATGTAATTCAAAATTAAGACTTAATTAAACCATTGGGGTCAGGAGATAATGGCAAGTTTTTTAATCCCTATTTCTCTATTGCATTTCCCTGTTTCACAATTGCTTGTACTGGTAGCATAATTAATTGTCTTGTGTGAAACAAATTGCAATCACACGATTAAGATGTTGTATACAGACACATATGACTGACAGGTGCATAGAGCTTGCGCAGAGAAAGAAATTCTCGACAAGTTGGACCACTCCTTTCTACCTGCATTATATGCTTCCTTCCAGGTTTGTAACTCGAATAATACTTTTAAATAAGTAACAATGATTATTATTTATCAGTTAGAATAACTGGTAGGAACATTAGGCTCCAGGATTAACATCTCTGCTACGGAGCTATATCTAGCTATGATTTTTTTTCCTTTTAATGTATTTTGACTTGAACATTGTGACCATTTATTTGCTTGGATGTTAATGATCGCTGTCTTGGATGGTTTATAACTTTGTTTGCCCTGGTCTAGAAGTTGATGAATTGTGTTTACTTGTCAACCTTGCAAACCATTTTGCTAATGAAAAGAAAATGTTCAAAAGACGGTTTTGGTAAAATAAACCTTATTGAATTATTGTTAATTGAATACTTTACCTAAAGAGGAAGTTTATGACCAACCTTTATTTTATTTTCATCAACTGGTCAATTCATGTTTGGTGGATGGGTATGATTGGAGTGTTTCCATTTCTCTTACTTTGACTTTTTCCGTGCATCTTATCAGCAAGAACATGAATTTGGTCTTCTTTTCTCTCCCTTGTACTTCTTTCCATATTTACTTAGTGGCATGACGTCATAAAGGTTTGAGAATTGGGACACTTATGGTACTCGTCTTCTGAAATTTAGATGCCATGTACAGAATGTACTTAATTTTTCCTGGCTACTGGTATTGTATTTAAATATAAAGAATTTACTGAATTTTAGTTATTTTACTATTATTTGATTTTGCCCTTTTTAATCAAAATCCTTATATAGTTTTCATATCTTTTACATCTCCTTTGGATGCTCTACAAATGACTGGAAGAAGTCAAGTTTGAGCCTAACAATTCTTAATTTCCATTTGCTATGTATGGCTTCGTGTGCTTACTGTCGTTTGAAGTTTATTTCCCTAAGACACGTTTTACCCAGCAATCACTGCTGCCCAGATTACTCTTTGAAGTTTATTTCCTTAGGACACGTTTTTTACACCCCAGGTTTCTTTTCATGCAGCGATGGCACTTATGTAAAGTTTTGGGTTTTATGATCTATCTACTATGCACAATGTGTAATATTAGTCACTTTCATTCTATTCTGGGATCATTAATAAAAAATATATTTTTTTAACTTAAACTATTATATTTTGTATTTTTATTTGTGTTTTCAATTTTATTAATCCTTTATCTATTTCAATTAAAAATAACTTCATATCAGAATTTAATTATTTATTATAAATGTAAAATATAATTTATATGTTTAAATATTTAATTATTATAAGTTTTAATTATGATTAATTTATATATTTAAAAATATTTTTATTGTGATATTAATTATATAAAAATACATATTTATCTCACAAATAAAATACTAATTTAAATTAAGTTATAGTAATTACAAAATTATCATATTCCAGTATATAAAAAAAAAACAACATTATCAACAAGGATTAAGGTAAAAGAACCTAAATAATACAATTTAAATAAAAAATTATCAATTTGGGGCGGTTTCGAAAATATTTACAAATCTGGGGTAGTAGATCACGCCCAGAACTACACATGACTGGTCACGCCCAGAACTAGGCGCGACTAGGGGGACAGTCACGCCTGGTTCTGGACGTGACCTACTTGTATAAATGCCTCCGATTTTCACTTTTCCCTCATTTTTTACTGTTGCGCCTTCTCTGTAAAAGTTCCAGAAGTGTAGTGTGAGTGATTTTGTAGCGCGAAGCTCTGCCAACAAGTTATTTGATTAATTGTGTATATTTAGTAATATGTTATATTATAAAATTGTTAGTGACATGTGGAATTGTTAGTGTTTAGGGTTTAGTTTTGTAAAAAACGTTTGGTATTAGGGTGCACAGTTTAGTTTAGGTTAGGGTATACGGTTGAGGGTTTAGGGATTAGGGTTTAGTGTTTATGGATTAGGGTATACGGTTTAGGGTTTAGGATTTAGGGTTTAGAGTTTACATTTTAGGGTTTAGGGTTTAGTGTTTAGGGTTTATGGTTTACAGATTAGGGTTTAGGGTTTAGGATTTATGGTTTAAGGTTTTAGGTTTTAGGGTGTAAGGGTTAGGGGTTAAGAAGATATTCTAACACAATTTTTTGAAATTTATGTGTACAGCGAAGCTCTGCAAAGAAGTTATTGTTTTTGTTGAGTGGAAGAAATGAGTTCAGGTGGTGGCGAGTTTGTCCGTGTTGGAAGGAAATTTGAAGGGAGACAGGGTGTTGTTTTTGAATGGGAGAAAAGGTAGACATGTTTGAAGCGAAGCTCGACAATGGGTGATTTACATCAGAAGATATGGCAAAAATTAGCTCTGCAAGACAACCAATGTATCATACAGATTACGGGAAGATTATGGCAACGTGAACAGTGCATGGGTTTTCAATCTATCGAAGATTGGCCTTTGATAAATGATCGGGCCATTTTTTCTATTTAATATTTATAGAAATAAATAAGTGTTCCAAAGGAACCTTCTCTTCTACCGAAGATTGGCCTTTGATAAATGATCGGGCCATTTTTTATAGAGCTGTACGTGGACTTTGATGTGGTAGATGATGTTTTACCAATTAGGTCAGTTCCTTTAAATTCTGGTTAGCCTACATCATCATATGCTGCTCCATTTCTAAACGTGTCTGAGGAAGATTCACTGACCCAACTTGGGTTATCGATGAGGATGAAGAGGATGACGATGATGAAAACATTGCAATGGAGGATCGTCTTTTTGAAGAGGATGCTAGTGCGTCGGATAATGATGACGATGCTGGTGTGGATGCGACTGGATTCTAAGCAGACACTGATGTGGGGTCGTCTGGAATCCATCATCATCTTGACGCAGGATGTTCACAATCAGAACAACCTGTTAAAGGTATGTAACATGACTAAAATGAATGATGAAATCATCTAAACTTTGTATATTTGTATGTTATAATATTTTAGTGTGCATGTTATATTTATTCAACTGCTTTTGTATTTGAAGGTGCTGAGGTCACTCCTTTTTGGGATGGAATTCCTCATTACACATATATTGATTGGAGTCATCCAAGCGAAGAAGAATCTTTTACTGGTTCCGATTCAAGTTCAATGCAGGATCCATGACAATTAGGGGATCCGTTGTTTGTTAAACAAGAATTTGCCTCCAAAAAGGACGCATAGATCGCATGTAAGCAGAACCTGATGAAGGAGCATCAAGAGGCATATGTGGTTGAGAGCAAGCCTAACAAGTTTACCATGAGGTGTATTGCTCATAATGAGGGTTGCCCATGGAGGGTTAGGGTAATTAAATCGGCGTTCGGTGAGAAGTGGATTGTTTCGAGATGGGGTGGCAATCACAATTGCCTTAACGACCATATTTCACAGGGTCATAGACAGCTTGATGCTGATGTTATTGTTTCAATTGTAGTAGGTACGTGTGTTTAAAATTTCCTTTGTATGTGTTGAATAACGGTTAAATTTAATGTGAATGTTACTTTTGCATTGTTAGGAATGATCAAGGAGGAACCGTCTGTGTCGATTGCATTGGTTCGGGAAAGGATCACCCATACATTTGGATTCATAGTTTCATATCGTAAGGCCTGGTTTGCGAAGCAGAAAGCAATGGCAATGATTTATGGGAATTGGGAAGAATCATATGCATTTTTTCCCAGGTGGTGTGGCTACATGCTTCGTTTTTCACCAGGTTCTTTTTATGATCTTCAAACCAATGATTATTTTGTGGCAAATCGACTGGTATGGTTCATCGCATGTTCTAGACTTTCGGACAATGTTGCCAGGCATTTAATTTTTACAAACCAATGATTCTGATTGATGGCACTCATTTGTATGGGAAGTATACACGGAAATTGTTGATTGCCACAACCCAGGATGGCAACAACTAATGTCTGCCACTGGCATTTGCCATAGTTGAGGGGGAGACCTTGGAAGCCTGGTCATACTTTCTTGCTAACATTCGTTTGAACGTACTCAAAGGCAAAACATTTGTCTCATTTCAGACAGGCACCGAAGCATACTATCTGCTGTGGCGAATCATGCTGGTTGGCAACCCCCTTATGCTCATCACGTGTTTTGCCTCCGTCATATTGCTAGTAATTTTAATCAAAAGTTCAGAAATCAACGCTTGAAGAAGACGCTGATGAATTTAGGTATGGTTAACAATTATGTGATTATATTAAATGGATATATGCGTATGTAGATTAGTGTTAATGGGATGATTTTTTACAGGTTATACTCCCTGTATGATTGATTTTGAGGTGGCGTTAGCACGATTTCGTGATAGCAGCCTGAGGTTGCAGAATGGATTAATAGCATCCCCAAGGAAAACTGGACACATGCATATGATGTAGAGGGGAGGAGATTTGGCCATATGACGACAAACTTGTCTGAATCGGTCAAAAAGGTGTTAAGGAAGCAAGAAACATGCCTATAACTGCTCTGGTGAAGCACACGTATAGCAGATTGGTTGAATATTTTGTAACGAGGGGTCAGGTGGCTATTTCACAAGTTGAGCCTTCAACGCGGCATTGCAGAAATGTGGTTGATGCTATGAGGCATAACCAGACCGTTGCTACAGGCCACTGCGTACGCATATATAATCTTGATCAAACACAATTTGAGGTGGAGGAGGGCTGCGAGAGTCAACCTTGGATAGCGGTTTTGTCAACGTGGCAAGTTTAAGGCCTTCAGATACCCATGTAGTCACGCCGAAGCTGCTGCTTTACATGTTCGTCAGAATCCTTTTCAGTATGTGGATGATGTCTTCCTCGTAAGTAATTTGGTGCAGACTTATTCAATCCCATGGCAGTCAATTGGTAATGAAGGTGTCATTCCACCGAGTGACGGTCCAGTTATCATACCCAACAGGGAAATTTTGCGTGGAAAGGGTCGTCCAAAGGCGACCAAAATTCGTAACAAAATGGACAAAGTCGAAACCAATCAAAGACGCACAAAATGCGGAATTTGCAAGGCTGTTGGACATAATCGAAGAGCTTGTCCTGATCGTCATGTTGTTTCATGATTTTAGGGTCATGTTTGTAATATTAGCTGTATGAAAATGTTCTGTATTTTAGGGAATGACATATTGTTCCGTACTATGTTTAGCATTTCATCATCTTCATCAATTCGCATAAGAAAATTGTTTCAAAACACGTTTAACATATGGAGATAAGAAAATAACAACATTAGTTAAGAAAATAACAACACTAATCAACACCATCGCTTGAAATAATAACAACAATTCAAATAACTACACATATGGAAATAAGAAAATAACAACATAAATTAACAGTTTCACATATCTTGTGTAGCACATATGTCTTCTTGCAATTCGGCTACGGGTTTGCTAAAAATATCTAAGATGTGTATTGGAGAAAAACGTTTCCAGTAGTTGGATTCTGCTAACACCTTCAAGACGTCTGCATTGGTTAGCAACTCTTTTATGTGATATTCAATCGTGTTGTTTGAATAAGCGTGATGCGCTGGCTGTCTAAAAAACAATTTTCTTACCACCTGTGACTTGTGAATCCCATAAGGGGGAAGCCCAACAAGCGCAACTTGCTTGATTAGATCCTTCAGTGTTTCAATGTTACATCCTGAAGGAATGTCAAATCTAATTGGATTTGTTCCAGTGAATGCATATCCCACAAAATCGCCTTGTCATGGTATGTTCCACTTGCTATTGTAATATAACATTACATCATGTGTTGAGACGATGGTGGATTGAAGTAGGCTGAGTATACCCTCAGGTGTTTTGTTTATGGCACATAATATTTCTATAGGGCCAACGCTCGACATTTGTTCATTGGACATTAACATTAGGCAAACATCGTTATCATTGGTAAGTTGAAAAGAATGAAAAAAACGTTGCTGACTTGCATGTAGGCTTGGCTGTCTGTAGTAGATTTCATCAACAAAATGGTAACTGCTTAGCATAAGGGTGTCGCTCATCCTATGCTTCAGTGTTTCAAAAGAACACTGATCGGGAACCCGCGTTGGTATTGGAGAGGGACATTCAAAATAAACACTTGTTCCGTTGTGTTTCATCGATCCATTTGGATAAATGAAAGCTACTTTTGAGTTAGCAATCGTCTGGCTGCTTGTTTCTGCTAAGAATGCCATAGTATTTAGATTGAGGGAGTTATGGAGGCAAGTATTCAGATTGAGGGAGTTGTGGAGGCAACTTGTGTGGGATGGTCAGCCTTATATAAGAGTCAATGACGCCCAAATGTAGGCATGACCCCCTTTTCTATCACGCCTTACTTGGGCGGCTTCAGTGACGCCTCCATTTGTTGGGCGTGTCCAGTCACGCCTTATTTGAGCGTGTTCAGTGATGCCTCCATCTGCCAACAAGTAAGTTATTTGTCGATGCCTCATTTGCAGGTTGTATTGCTCTTAATGAGGGTTGCAGGTTATTTGTCGATGCCTCATGGTCTTTCTTAAGTCTCTAATGACGAGCCTTATATTGCATTTTAAGCTAAACAAGTTAACAAGTTAACCAAAAACAAATTGGTGCAGCTAGTGCATAAAACTGTTATAAATGTCTCAATCACAAATAAAGTCCATTACAAGAAAAAAAAATAAACACAAATATAAATACACAAATAAACACTATGACTCAGGTGGCCACTGATAATGACGCTCTTGACGATTGGGCAACACCCGTCTACCACGTCACCGAGAAGATCCTGCCTGAGGAGGGGTTGCCTGGGAAAGGGCTACATCAGAAGGGGCTGCCTGAGAAGGGGCTGCATATATAGGTGGGCATGCAGTCATCGAATCCTGCGATGCTAGGCGGGGATAATCAGGAGGTGGGGTGACATATTCTCCATGTGCTGTCCAATCTCCTTGACGACTCGGACTATAATTAACCAGATTGTTAATGTCCTCGTCAATCCACCTCACACC
Organism: Glycine tomentella; assembly: GCA_007407185.1. Classification (NCBI taxonomy): domain Eukaryota; kingdom Viridiplantae; phylum Streptophyta; class Magnoliopsida; order Fabales; family Fabaceae; genus Glycine; species Glycine tomentella. The sequence continues at coordinate 317,080 of PYAF01004608.1, forward strand.
AGGAACATCACTACTAGTGCCACACTCCCCTGATGCCATGGCCAAAGTTGGGGCATAATACACATGCTGTGACTCGTAGTCTGGCGGTGGATGCATGTCACTCTGGGTACTGAACCCTTGATAGCCCATATCCGGCTGTTGAGAAGATTAGTAATAAAAAGTCTGACTGTCGTACGTGGGTCCTATCAGTGGAGGCCTATAGCAACCATCAACGCGAGGCCTAGAAGCTCCTATAGGCTCAAGAACATGGGGCATGACTTTCCGGCGACGCTCTAGTCCGTGTCCCTCACGACGCCCATAGGGAACAACCACATAGACCTGTGGCTCATGTTGAAGCTGTGATGCGGGTGCATGTGGGCCTGACTCCTCCAACCGACAGCTTTGTCGAAACATGGACATAATGCGACCCACCTCCACGTGCAAGTAGTCCATGCTGAATCCAGGCCACTCCTGGCCGCCACTGGCGCAATACAACATCTCCAGGCCATCAAACTACAAATTACACAACGAATTCATTAGTCCAGGCAATAATGCCATGAAAATGAAAATTAATTTACAAATTAAATTTAAACAACAATTACACCACGACCCATCTTCGCAGCCATCTTAGTGATGTGTCGTTTCCCGTTCTCCCTGTCCCAAACCATGTACTCATGGTTTGGTGACATGAACCCAGTCAGTTGGAGGGGCAGCTCTATGTGCTAGTCCCTGCTACCACAACGACGGATAAAGGGTCTGAGCTTACGACTCCAATTATCCATTTATTTCCCTCGCAGAGATAGGTCATGCACGCCCTTCAACTTCCTTGGCCTTCGAGGGATTGGCTGATCCCTTCCAAATTGTCACATGTATCGGTCAAGATGAGAATATTCAACTGTGTGGAAGCATATAATTGGACTACTAGCCATCCACAACAGTCGCTCCTGCTCAGTTGCGCCAAGGAAGTGATAGCCTGCATATTGTTGCCAAACCACCTGAACAAAACAATTAAAATCACAATTAGGAAAGAATGATGATTACAAAAAATGCAAATTATCCAAGTCAACCGACCAAAACTTATGTAAATAACAACACGAACCTCATCCCGAGCAAGGGAATCTAATGTTAGCCGATACCAGGTAAGGTCGTGTGGACGAAACCTCCCTTAAGCATTAAACCTAATTTGAAATTAAATGACATTAGACTACTTATAAAAAGACTTATCAATAGCTAGATAATAAAAGAAAATAACAACGCATACCTGTGGCCGTAATGCCACTCCTGGTGAGTAGGCTGAGGTATAGCTGGAGCAATGGGTGGGAATCTGAGCCACACCCATATCTGCAGAAGCACGTGACACCCACCAATGTCACTCATATCTGGATTTGTACACTCACACATTTGTCTAAACAAATGTGCGAGGACCGTGGATCCCTAGCTATACCTGGCTATATCTGTCATGTCCCCTGCCAGCAAAGGGACATAGCGACAACCGACAGTGCTTCCGCCGGATCTATAGGTAGAAGCCATGCTCCAATCATATGCGCGATGTGAGCCTTCGTAAACCTTATGACTTCAACCAATTCCCCTCCCACCTCGCCCCACTACGCATAATTCCTATCAAAGTACGATAGGTGCAGGAATCCTCCTCTTAGCTCAACCTCCTGAGCAGGCTGACCAAAGACCTCCTCGATGATGGTGGGCCAGTCGTCAGACGTCACTCCGGTGACGACGTTACCATCACTGCCTAAACCTAATATACCAGCCACGTCTTCCAACGTGATGGTCATCTCTCCCTGTGACATGTGAAACGTATGTGTCTCTGGTCTCCACTGCTCAACCAAAGCACTGATCCGTGCAGGATCGATCTGAAGTCAATTTTAAAATAATTAATGCGTATGCAAACATATAAATAAAAAACATTTATAGGAATTACTTCTTGTGTACCATTCTTCAATTACAAAATTTATACCTGTATATGTCGCATGCGTGCGACATGTAAGAATCCTGCCTGCCCTAACATCACCGCAACGATTGCAGGAATATCGTCGCAGTCTGGGCCCCCTGAAATCTTACCACGCCTCGTCTTTAACACACGACATTTGTCCTCGTTCCACACAGCTTGTGAAACGTGAGTTCTCTGGATACGCCTCCGCAAAACCCCCCATTTATACGGGGAAGGCACAACATGGGTCGTCGAATCCATTATGTCACCCTCGTCGTCGGTGAAAAACAAATGAACACTTCAAACAACCAAGAGGGGGGGTGATGAGTCACTATTTATTACTATTTACTCATCTTTCTATACTCATTTTAATCCCTAGTTGTGTTTAAATATCTATATTTTGCATTGTTTCTCATTTGGGATTTAATTAGACCGATAATTCGGATTTTAATTAATTTGGATTATTTTAAGTTTAATTATTCTAATTTTTATTTTCAGGGCAGTTTAACAATTAATTGAGCTTGGAACTTATTTATGGACTGAAGATTAGCGCCACGTCAACATCAGTTTTAATTAATTTCGTTTTTTTATTATTTTAGTAATTTTCTGGGCCAAAATTGTTAGGGTTAGCCCATTCGTCTAGGTTAGGCAGTTTCTATATATTTAGCTTATGCAGTCTGGGCCCCCTGAAATCTTACCACGCCTCGTCTTTAACACACGACATTTGTCCTCGTTCCACACAGCTTGTGAAACGTGAGTTCTCTGGATACGCCTCCGCAAAACCCCCCATTTATACGGGGAAGGCACAACATGGGTCGTCGAATCCATTATGTCACCCTCGTCGTCGGTGAAAAACAAATGAACACTTCAAACAACCAAGAGGGGGGGTGAATTGATTGTTTACTTGTCCAATTAAAATTTAATATCAGAGTTACCACAGGATCTTTATCACAATTAAAAATAATTTCAAAAACAAAAATCACTTTTCAATCAACTTCCCTTTCCAAGAACACTAGAAAACAGTGTACCACAAACTGAGCAATGTATATGATTCACAAACAAAGCAATAAGAAAATAATCTGAGAGAATTAAGAAAACACACAGATTTTTATACTGGTTCACCTCAAACACTATGAGGCTACATCCAGTTCTTCCACTCAACACTAGAGAGGAGTTCTACTATTGTAAAATATTCTTACAAGCAATTATACAAGTCTCTCTTTATCAACCCTAGACAAAGTTCAGAAATCTAAAACACTATTAGATTCTTAGAGACAAACCCTTCACATTGAGAACCCTACTCAGGTGAATCCTAGAGAAACCCTATCTCTATGCTTGAAAGAAAACTCATTACAATAGAGTTACATTAATCAAAATTACAAAGAAATTGATTTACCCAATCAAAAGACAAGAAAAGATATCACCTGATAATCCAAGATGAATGAACAAGAATGAATTACAGATGAATATGCAGATTATCAACTCATATATGCAGCTTTTCTTGAACCTTGATTGAAAGATGAAACTTCAGCTCATGATCAATATAC